>ML783854.1:738729-764658 GCA_009831015.1 Picea engelmannii | reverse complement strand
ACTGATCTTTGTACATGACCTTCTCATTGAATATGACATCTCTACTCCTAATGATTTTTTTATTTTCATAATCCCATAAGAGACAACCAAAATCATTAACACCGTATCTAATAAAGGTACACTTCTTGGATTTAGACTCAAGCTTTGTTATATTTTCTTTATCAATATGGACAAATGCTTCACAACTGAAAGTTTTCAAAAAAGAATAGTTTACCCTTTTTCCTGTCCATTCCTCCTCTGGAATTATACCATCCAAAGAGCTTGAAGGTCCTTTGTTTATTAAGTAAACAACAATATCTACAACATCTTCCCAGAATTGTAAGGGAAAATCGGCATGCAATCTCATACTCCTTGCATGCTCCATGATTGTTCTGTTCATCCTTTCTGACACACCATTTTCTTGTGGTGTTCTTGGAACTGTCTTCTCTCTATGAATCCCATGGTATGAATAGTAATCATCAAAATCCTTGCTGCAATATACACCTCCATTATCTGATCTGAGACACTTCAAACTTTTTCCTGTCTCATTCTCAATTAAAGCTTTCCATTTCTTAAAAGTATCAAAAACATCAGATTTTTGTCGAATGTAATAAACCCAAGTTTTTCTAGTTGCATCATCAATAAAAGTAACATAATAATGAGAGCCACCAAGAGATGATACCTGATCTGGTCCCCATACATCTGTATGCACAAGATCTAACCTTTCATTCTTCTTTTCTTTTCTGACTCTGAGAAATCTTACTCTCTTTTGTTTTCCATAAACACAATGCTCACATAAGTCCAAATCAATTTGTTTAAGATCTAGCAACAAATTTCTTTTGTGAAGTATCTGCATACCCTTCTCACTCATGTGTCCTAGCCTATGATGCCACAGTGTTGTATCCACTCCTTTAGAAGCTAAAGAGATAGAAGAGTCAGTACTACCAATACATAAATACAATGTACCTACCTTATCTCCTTTTGCTATCAAAAATGATCCTTTGATGACCTTCCATGTCTTATCTGTAAATATGGATATACAACCTTCACTTGCCAATGCCTTGTTTAAATTAAATTTTTGCTTAAATATGGAACATGTATTACCTCTTTCAACAACCATTGGTTTCCATTGCATTGCTTTATTTTTACCTTTCCCATTCCAAAAATTTTTCATGGTGTATCATTACCCAAATGAACCTGTCCAAAATCACCTTGAACATAATCTAGAAAATGTTTCTTATGGGGCATGGCATGAAATGAAGCCCCTGAATCTACTACCCAAGAATCAGAAATATTATCTACAGAAAGAATCAAAGCATCTTGTAACACATCACCTGTTACATTTTCTTCTTGATTTCTCTCCTGCTGTCTATCTCTTTGCTTCTTTGGAGCTTTGCAGTCTTTCTTCAGATGTCCTTTCTTCCCACAATTCCAGCACTCTATCTTTCCAAGTTTGGATTTGGATCTTCCTTTCCTAGAATTCCCATGGTTCCCTGAGCCCTTTCCTCTATCCTTTTGTATTCCTCTGTTCTCCATGGTTAACACATTACCTGATGTCTCACCCGTGCTTTTTCGTCGCATTTCCTCACTAAGGATAACACCAACAACATCATCAAATTTTAAAGTATTTGAACCAGAGACAAAGTTACTTACAGCCATGACCAATCCATTCCATCTTTCTAGCAATGATCACAAGATTATAAGAGCCCTAACCTCATCATCAAATTCCACTTTTACAGAACTTATTTGATTAGTAACCGTATTAAATTCAATTAAATGATCTGCAGCAGACCCACCTTCTGACATCTTCATATTAAATAATCTCTTCATTAGAAATACTTTATTGGACGCCGAGGTTTTTTTCATACAGTTTAGCCAACGCACCCATCAGATCCTTCGTTGTCTTTTCTTTTGAAATATTGAAAGCCACTGACACTGCCAAGCTCAGCCGTATCATTCCTAGAGCCTTTTTGTCAAGAATCTCCCATTCTTCGTCCTTCATGGCCGTCGGCTTCTTTGCTACTCCGCCCAATGGTAGGAATAGATCCTTTTGATATAAATAATCTTCCATATGCATCTTCCATAACTGGTAGTTTTGGCTGTTAAATTTCTTGACCCTAAACTTTCCATCTTCCGACATTTCTCCCACTCGAACTAGGAACCCTCTTTTCCTGCGAGTTACCTTTCACTCTGATACCAGTTGTTAGAAAAACAGGACAGTGGAGCAATAAAATAAAACAAATGCAGAAACAAAACACAAAAGATACATAATACAATAGAGACGCATATTTACATGGTTCACCTAGTGTGGGCTACGTCCAACAGAAAAATTTCCAGGTCCTTCCTTTATTATTATCCAACAAATGAAGGGATACAACCTACAACAAAACCCATTGTAACTTCCTCTTATTCTCTCACAGTATCCTCCCTCAGAATACAATACTTGCCATAATGCATAGCTGCAATACATTTCCCTCATAACAAAGGTTTGCCTTCTAAGGAAAAAAACCCTAACATAATTTCTACCATTAGATCTGCTACCTTATAATGAACGGTTTAGATTTACAATGAAATTACAATATACATTTACAAGGAAATTTTTCCTTCGGGGGTACCCCCCCTCTGCACTCCCCTGCGTGGAAGAGTGTACATACTTCTGGGGTGTAAAGTCTTCATGGGGTATAAACATAGCTGAAAAACACAAGACCTCTGAATCAGGAAGATAATCAGGCTCCACAACCAACAGTAACAATAAAAAAAAAAATTCATTGCTTTGTTTGGTAAAGTAGTTTAGGTTAGTTTCTTTGTTTACCAAGGAAAAAGAAAGTTTTTTTAAGTTCTTTACTTGAATGCTTAGGAAATTAAGTAGCTCGTAGTCGAGCGAAATCTTGTTTTGAGTTTTTATTTTCAAAGATCTGAGAAAAGTAGTTACGAAAAGTTTGGTGAAAGTGTTTCAATTGGCAAATCTTTATTTGTGAAGAAAGAAGTACTTTTGTTTCTAGTATCATCTTATGCTCTTCTCTTTCATCTCTTAAAGAACATCACTGGTTTCACTTTCGTTCCTTTTGAATTAAGACAACCACGAAAATTAATGCCTAATTAAACGTTATTAGACTTTGTGTTTGAAGGGTTCATCAATTTAGTCTAAGCTAGAGCCTTGATTTAGGATTGGAGAGGAAACTCTTGAAGGCTACAAAAACAAACATAAGAGTCTGAGCTAGGGAGTGCTTGAAAGTCCAGTAACCGTGAAATTTATTTGGGACCCCCCTCTAACACAAGGGCTAAACACGAGGTCGCGTGCGGAAAGGTAGTGGAGATAACCCATCCAAAGATGGACCAAGCGTAGTGGGGAACACATATAGAGGGCTTATCTTGGGATTCTGTTGATCGCATTTTCCACCGAGCTTTGTGGGTCTCGAATCCATTCAAGTCCTCAGTCATATTCCAGAACACTTTCTTTCGATACCCTTGATAGGTTTCAGGCTTGATACCCTGCTCATTGCGGTCCACGCGACTGTCGACTGTACCCACCTGGTGACTGTTCGCACATTGGCAAACTAGTTGCCTTTATCTTAGTGACTTACACAAGTGATTGCGGGGGTATACCATGGTACCTAGGGCAGACATCGGGCCATGCTTTACAGAGTATACCTAGAGGGTGCTTCCATATTCGAGTTTCACTTGCACCAGTAAGTTTCTCTAGTGTTGGCTATGGTAATTGTTCTTCCAACTAGCTAGTGATCTGCTTGTCTTACCTTATAGGAACTTTTTCTAGTGTGTTCTGGTTTTTAAAATGATTATAGAAATCCCTAGTGTGTCATTGATCTTTTCTCACAGTGGAGGATCAAGAGATCCATCAGTCGCAAAGGATTTTGGGCCTGCCCCCGGTTGATCTTGAGCCACCGCAAAGGAAAAAACTAGACCAGCAAGGGTCTTTTGAGGCGACTGGGTTACAGGAAACTTGTTGGAAAATGTTTAGCAAGTAGTATGCTTGTCATTGATGGCAAGTACAAATAGTGGAGATGGCAGGATAAGGAGGATAAAATCCCTTGGGGATTCAGACGTGAAAGCTCAGGAGAAACAACGTTGAGGAAAACGCGCACAACAAGGCTCAAGCTATCAGATTTCTCAGAGGAGAAGGAAGACAGAGATCCATAGCCATTGGATCTCATTCAGAAATCCTGTCAGCCTTCAGATCAGACTAGAGCTGCATGAGATTTACCATTGGGAAATGCCAAGGTGAAATCCCGACAGAACGTCGACCGTCAGATCTGATTATAGACAAGAAAAGCGCATTGAAAAGGAGGACAGATCTCATACGTTAGATCCAAGCGTAGGACTCGACCACTATTGGATCGAGGAGAACCTGCATGGTCTTTAAAGTGCAAGGAGGTTTGGCTGCGGTCATGGGGATAACGGTCATATGGACCAGGAGCCTAGCCATTGGAGTTTCGAGAATCGCGGGTTGGATATGTCAAAGTTCATTGACATCACAAACCCCGAAATCACGATGAGTGAAATCTCGACTGAACCTGAACCATCAGATCAAGATATGATCTAGACCATTGACTCGACCCACGTCAACAGACCACGTTAGCTAAGCGACACGTGGCACAACCAGGTAGTGACAAGTTTCAGACTGATTCAACAATTCAAGCACATGTGGGTAACGAATCAAAGTGACACGTAGCAGTAGTCCCGACGGGATAAGGTTGAGGTCACAACCCTTGGCCACATAAGCGAGAGATGGACAGATGTCAGAGGAAAAAGAGGAGCCGAGTCTTGTCGCACGGTCAGGTGGAGAATGATACAGAAGGTGACACGATAGGAGTGGGGCCCTTCGTCAATACTCCACCATTCCGGACCCCCCCCCGTATTAAAGATAGAAAGGCAAGGGGGATCCAGAATCGCATGAGAGTCGTTGATCTGAACACTTTAATCTTGACCGCTCGAAAGATGCGCGCCCAATTCCGGACCCCCCCTCGTATTAAAGATAGAAAGGAAAGGGGGGTCTGGAATCGCATGAGAGTCGTTGATTTGAACACTTTAATCCTGACCACTTGAAAGATGCACGCCCAATTCTGGACCCCCCCCCCTCCGCTTAAAGATAGAATGGCAAGGGGGCTCCGGAATCGAATCCAGACCGTAGATCTGAGAGCACAAATACTAACCGTCTAGATTTTCTCACCGCATATCCAACGATGTAAATGAATTTAAACAAAATCAGAGGGCTACTAAGGCACGACGTAGTGAGACTGCCAGAAACCATTGATGACGTCTGCTAGAGAAGTTGAAGAGACCACTGAGTGATCGCCAGAAGAGATGAAGAGATCCAAGCTTCGTCCAAGTGAAGAAAGACTACTCTTAGAAGGAATTGACAGATGGATGAGCGTGGAAGCCTGTAACTAAAACAGAGAAGGTGAGCTCGACTGTCACAGAGAAGAAGAAGAATCTCAACTGCCAGAGAGACTGAGGAATCTCAGCATAACATCCAGTAATGTTGAATGCGTGGGAAAACGGCCAGAGAAGCTGAAGAGTCACGATGATAATCAGTCAGAACACTCGAGAGGTGGAGGATAACGGTGCAGAGTCAGCATGCAGAGGCATTGTGAACACTGCATGCACAAGGTGCACAGAAGCTATAAATACACGGTACAGAGAAGAGATTCGTTGTCGTTGCTGCTGGAATTTGCGGTTGCTATTGGCTGTTGTTGTTGCCATTGGAGGTTGTTGTGATTGTTGTTGGTGAAGATAATTCATGGTTGAAGAAGGATTAGAGTGCAGCAGCTGAAGAGCAGAGAAGAGGAACTGTGCGGTGACTGGGCATAGCGCACAGAGCAACGAAATGCAGCAAAACAGTGATAAGTCAAGTAAGCCATCGTTGAACATCATATCACTGTAATAATTTCAGTAGAAAAGATTTATATTTCAGGGTGGTTGGGAGGAGCTAGGGAGGACTGGTGTCCTCAAAGGTTTAGGTGGGTGCTTGAACACAGGGAGTTGGTGCTTCCTTCTAGTGGGTGCTAGAGAAAACAGGGAGTTGGTGCTTTCTTCTAGTGGGTGCTAGAGAAAACAGAGAGTTGGTGCTCTCAGCAAGTTGCAGCTTTCAAAACTGAGGTTGTAGCCTCACTATGAGTTGGTGCTCATATGTATGATAATGTAAATATTGTAACCATTACTTATCATATAAAGAAAAAGAGGTTTTTACCCTGTATGGGTTTCCTCAGGGAATATCTGTCACTGTGTTTATCATATATGTGATTGATGTTGAATGTGCCATTGTTTATTTCTCTACATTATTGTGATCATCATTTAGTGTCTCAACAACGAATTTAAAAGAAGCATAATTGTTTAAGCACGGTAACAATTGATTCACCCCCCCCTCTCAGTTGTCCAACAAAACTATGCCCAACTCATCTCCGAGCAGATAACATTTGTTTCTGGAGGAACCAATCATTTTTTACCTCGGAGTGCAAGATCTTGGTCCATATAACCCTCCAATCACTAATCTATCAATGCCCATCATCGTACAGGTTCAACCTTACGAGCGTCAGGTAGTGTCACAAGCGACGATGGAAACAAATGATGCTACTTCTTCAGGGAATACTCATATTTACTCTATGACTTTCACTACAGGGGGTGTTCCACCTCCTAACAAACCGTTGTTGGTCCGGACCATTATGGTCTCGACTGCCTCTACCTCGGGAAATGGTCTGATTCCGTCTATGGTGGTGATCACTGCTCCGTTCACCCAGAGTGCGACAGGCCCTCCGTTCTCATATGAGATGCCTGGCTTCGGTACGAGCACTTTCCTCTCCCACTCCACTCTACAGACGTTAGGTCTCGGGGTAGGGAGCTCCAACGCTCCTCTGGAAGGATCCATGGGGGGCACTTCAGCTCCCTATAACACTTTCCCTTACGTAGGGGGTCATATACCTCCTTCGTCCCCTTCGCTCGACAATGCTCACCAGCACTCCGCCAGGCCGAACGTAAACTATAGTTCGTTTGGAGAAGTTTGTCAAGGACTTCCTACTTATAGCATGACGGTAGTTTCAACACCATTCTCTTTGTTCGACACGTTTGGTAACAATGCTTTCTCTTCAGCTGCCATCTCGGTCGGGGGCAACCCCGGTTATGGAAAACAACATCCTGTACAGGGTAATATTCCTGCACAGGGGGAAAACTTAGGAATTCCTTCCACATAAGGACCTTGGAATCCATGGCAAGGATCAATTCCCTTGTCATGGATGTCGACCGGGGGAAACCCCTTCCATATCCAATGGAACCCCAGGCAAGGCTCATCATCTATTCCCGTCAGATCGACAGGGAGAAACCCTTCCCAAAACCCTTGGAATGTGACGCAAGCCCAACCCTTTACGTCCTACTACAGGAGTTAGCTGATGACATCTCAACAAGCACAAAATACATACGCTGGTCATGACCATGGTTACTACTAGAACCCTGGCCAACAACCTAACTTTTCCTGGCAACTTGGTGCCAGCAAAACTCCATGCTCCTTTTTCCCTGGATACAATCAGCAACCCAAATTACCATTTCTGGAAACACTGCACTTTCCAGACTTGACAAGGTTATTAAACAACCCCATCTGTCATGATCTGCATTGGCCCCCTATGCCGACCAAGTTGCCTTTGAAAATCCCAAAGTTCGAGGCCAAGCCTAATGAATATCCAGGTGATCATGTGACTACCTTTCATTTATGCTTCTTGTCCAATTCTTTGAGAGACGGCTCCGTCCAATTGCGTTTGTTTCAATGCACTCTCATCGGGAGTGCGACGGAATGGTACATCAAGCTCGACCGCTCAAGATACTCTTCCTTCGGTGGATTGACAATGGCTTTCTTAAAACATTTCCAATTACCTATGAGATACGATGTCGACACCGAATTACTGGCCAAATTTGAGCAGACAAAAGTGGACCATATATCATATCAAATCCGAGAATGGAGACGCTAGAAGAGTTTGATAAAAGTTCCAGTCCCACCAACATTCCTTCTTGAGTGGTTCCTTAAGTCTTTGGTACCTCAATTATCTAAAGACATCGCAACCTCGGGGCTCTTTTCAGAGGAAGAAGCGATAATGAGATCCCAACAGCTAGAACTGATTTACTCTCAGTCTGGTTTACTTTACAAAGTTTTTCCAGATACACCAAGGTCGATACTTGACAAGACTAGACAGAGGTCTCGACCACATGCCGATGGTATTGTAGGTTCAACGCAAACAAATCCCATTGATCAGTTGTTGAATCAATTGCACCAATTGGAAATACAATAGACAACGACCAACCAGACCACTGGTTCGGATACTCCCCCTACTCAAACCTCGGATGTACACAGTGTGTAATCCACAAACTCGAAGGCCACCCAACAACCTGATGGAAAGAAGAAACAACGAAAGAAGGGTAAGGGGGATAAGAAACCTACCAATAATGTTGGCAAGGGCAACACTGAAAAGAAAAAGTCAAAGTATCCTTATAATCTTTGCAAGGAAGACCATCCGAATCACCAGTGCCCTTGGCTTCGGGAGGCCCAGAATTTATTGGCATAGCAGCCTCCTGTCATGTTAACGAATCCATTTCCGCATGGGAAAATTTTAGCTCAAGCCTCTTCAAGTGCTGAAGGGGCTGGTCAATGTGTACATGATGAAAGGTAGCATTGACATAACGACTAGGACACGCGACTACAAAATTCCAACCACCCCTGAGAAGGGTAAAGAACCTAAAAACCCATCTCTTCTTCTCCAGATTGAGAAGACTTTGGGCGAAACAATGACATGCATCCCCAAAAATTCCGTTCAAGAAAGATTCTCACAACCCAAACACATGGGCCGCCCAGAACTACTCTGTGGTGGAGGATTTTTCACAAACCCCTTGTGCGATGTCAGCTTTGGAAGTCCTCCAGAGCTGCCCTTCCCAGATAAAGGCTTTGTTAGCTTCCTTAGGATCTGTTGAGACTTGTAATATGAGAATGATCATGCTTGATACGACCGAATTAAAACCTCATCTTCCTTACCACGTAGTGTTTCAGATAGTAGTGGCTTACACCACAAAAAATTTTACTCGGAACATTTTTCGCACAGTGGTTGATGAGAGTGCCTTTACATGTGTAATGTCTTTGGCGTGTTGGAAGGCCATCGGCCAACCCGTTTTGTCTCCGTCACCTACCCTTCTTACCGCTTTCGATGACTGTTCATTCCAACCACATGGAATCATCCCCTCTTTTCTCGTGCAGTTAGGAGGGAAGACCGTGTGCATCGAAGTTGAAGTGGTCGATGCGTCTCTCAACTACAATCTCTTGTTAGGAAGGAGTTGGACCTACGCTATGCAAGCAGTGGTCATGACAGTTTTTTGGGTCTTGTTGTTTCCACATGAGGGTCGGATCATGACCATTGATCAGTTATCCTTCTCTCATCTTGACCCTTCATCGGGAGTATCCACGGTCCTAATGATTGAAAACCCTTAGCTCGACATCGTCAACGTAGGGGTTGGTTTATGCCCACCTTTGATGGGCACTTTTGATTACCCTCCTCTGACCGACAATGTCCATTACATGCTATTTGTCCCCGACCAGCCTAGGGATGAAATATTTCAAATCTTGTCATTTCACATGAGTTACTTTAATGATCTGTGGACTCTTCCTTCCCCATCAACCACGATGGACGGGACATGGCACCATGGCATGGCCATGCCTTTGTTCGCGACAGAATTGGTGTACTCTACAATCCAACAAGCTTTTGCTGACTCCGATCCGACTCCCACACAGGAGTTAGATCTAGTTCTCGAGCCTATATGGGCTCAAGGTTCCCTCACCGATACTAATTCTTTCCCTTAGACGAGGTGATTATTGAGGCAATGACTAGTTTGGACAAACCCTGGGATGATCTTCATCACCAATCTTACTTCCTCCCAGAGTTAAGAAGAATTGAAGAAGGTGATTTCACTCTGACTATGACTGGAGATAAGGCTTGTCCTATCAATCCTTTGGTACGCATGTTTTTTACGCTGAAGGAAATATGGAAAACATTGCTCAAATGATTCCTATCGATATCTCGGCTTACTCACTGTAGATTGAAAGTGAGGCGGACTTACTCCCTCGTGGCTGGCTTGCTCCCAAGCTGGCTGGGTTTGAATCCCTGGCGTCATGGACAATATATTAGTCAGAGCAAACTGCTCCCCCGAGGAGATTCAAATCTACACAGATTTATTTAAAGAATTTTGTGACGTGTTTTCTTGGTCTTATGAGGAAATTCTAGGCATATATCCAAGAATTTTCAAACACGAAATCACGACATATCCTGATGTTAAGTCAGTCCGACAGAAGCTTTCTCCAGTCAATCCTAGGAAAGAAGTAGTTATTAAGGCTGAAGTAGAGAAACTACTCCAAGCTAGTTTCATCTACCCCCTCCAATTGACTCAATGGGTGTCAAATCCTGTTCCAGTCAACAAAAAATAGGGTACGATTTGCGTATGTACGAACTTCCATGATTTGAACAAGGCCTGTCCAAAAGGCAATTCCCCCACACCATTTATTGACCAAATAGTCGATGAATGCGCAGTTTGTGAAGCCTTTTCTTCAATGGATGGTTTTTCGGGATACAATCAGATATAGATCAATCCCGAAGACCAACACAAAACCTCTTTCATCTGTTCGTGGGGTACATTCGCTTATCGGAAGATGCCTTTTGGTCTAAAAAATGCTGGAGCTACATTTCAGCGGGCCATGTATTTTTCTTTCCATGACCTCAAACACATAGTCGAGGCTTATCTCGATGATTTAGTGTCACGATATCGAAAGAGAGTTTATCATCCTGCACACCTCCAACTTATCTTTGAGCGATGTCGCTACTACCGGATCCGCTTGAATCCAAACAAATGAAGTTATTGTGTCACATCAGGTCGTCTGCTAGGTTTTATAGTTTTGACAATAGGGATCATGGTCAATCCTCTAAAGGTTGAGGCGATAGTTCATTTGCCTCCCCCGTGCACAATCCCTCATATTCAGAGTCTACAGGGAAAAGTGAACTTTTTACGACATTTCATCGCGAACTATGCCGAGATCACAAAGGGTTTTATGTGTTTACTGAAGAAGGATGTTCCTTTTCATTGGGACGAAGCCTCTCAGTGCTCTTTCGAAGCATTGAAAAGTGCCCTCACATCCACCCCTCTGCTTCGACCACCCAATTATAATAAAGATTTCTTATTGTACTTGGCCGCTGTGGAGTCGACCATCGGTATGGTCTTGGTTCAGGAGGATGATTTGCTCTCATAATACGTGATTTATTACCTAAGCTGAGGCTTGGTTGGACCAGACCTTAATTATTCCCACATTGAAAAACTTGTGTTGGCAGTAGTTCATGTTGTCCAACAGTTCCGTCATTACATCTTGTTTCGCAAGACCGTCATCATTGCAATTGTGAATCTGTTTCAATACGTGCTGACACGATGTGTAATTGGCGGAAATATCAGTAGATGGATAGTTATCGTCCAAGAATTCAACTTGGATTTTTTTTTGGCGAAATCCAAGAAGTCGTTGGTCTTTGCGGAACTCATTTCGGAACTTCCTGTCGAATCATGTGATGTTATACTTGAAGAGTCACCTATCAAAGGAGACATGTTTCTGATCGTGTCTTCGAACCCCTGGTATGGAGATATACTAGTCACACCCTGCTCCCATGTTTCCCTTCATCACAGTTGGTCCCTTCACCAAGTGGGGGATTGATTACACTACATGCAACCCTCCTTCCGCAAGGGGGCACCATTATATCATCGTAGTAGTAGACTACTTCACGAAGTGGGTCAAAGCTATGCCAACGTTTAAATATGATGGTGAGGCTGCAACTCTCTTTTTGTTTAACCATATAATAGCAAGGATCGGCATCTCGAGAGAGTTTTTCACTGACCATGGAATTCACTTTCAGAACAAAATGATGTCCAAGTTAACATCAAAGCTTGGGTTGAGGCAAGAACATTCATCACCCTTCTACCCACAAGCGAATGGTCAGGTGGAAGCTGTGAATAAATCCCTTAAGACTAACTTACAGCGAACGATCAATTCAGCCAGGTAAAATTGGCATTTGATGTTGTACTCGACATTATGGGCCTACCGAACATCTGTTAAGACTGCAACCGATTTCTCACCTTTTCAACTCGTTTACGGGCTGTAAGAAGTCTTGCTTATAGATTGCCAAATCCCCTCTCTAAAGTTGGCAGTATAGTTATTGCTAGACACTTCACCGCTTGAAGAGCATTTATTATGTCTTGAGCAGCTCGATGAGCAGTGTCAGGATGCAGCCTTGGATAACGAGGCTCACAAACATAAATTCAAGTGTCAATATGATCGGTCCGTTCGTCCTCAGATTTTCTCTGAAGGCGACCTTGTCCTAGTCTATGACCAAGATAAGGATCCCTGGGGGTAGGCAAGTTCAAACCCATGCGGTTCGAACCTTTCATTGTGAAGGAGGTTCTAAAGAAGGGCGCTTATCGTCTGGTGGATTTTGAGGGAAATTATTTGGCGGAGCCTAGAAATGGGCTCTACCTCAAGAAGTATTACTTGTAAGTGGGTCGCCTTGGGTGACTTCTTGTAACATATGTATAGTCCTGCACATTCTCTTTTTAGTTTTTCGTCTTTTTGGTTTTATGGACGTGTCATTTTTGATGTCATATTTTTCACTGTGGCAGACATCAAGTGAATCAAAGATGTTCGTTGGGTTTGCGTATGGTGCTAGCCAGCACACTCAGAGGATTTCTTCCGCAGCTTGGGTGATTTTCACACCTCAGGGCCAGTTGCTATCTTCAGGAGGTATCTGTTTAGGTGATGCCACAAACAATGTTGTTGAATACAACTCAGTATTAGAGTTTCTTTGTGACACTTTGTCACATGGTATATCTCACCTCTGGGTCTACTTACACGCTTAGCTGGTTGTGTCTCAGTTAAATGGAGTTTACCGTGTTTATGATCCTACACTACACCAACGGTTCCTTAGGGTGTATCTCTTAAAATAAAGTTTTGATTACATTACGTATATCCATGTCCCTAGGAGATTGAATCAAATCACAGATAATCTAGCTAATCATGTATTAGATTGGCATATTGCACACATCTAAGAAAAAGCACACACACACACACACACGTGTAAATACATTTGTAAAATAGATATAATCCATAAGACATAAAAAAGATGAAAAAGATGAAAAATATCCATATATATATCAAAAAATATCAGATTACATGGGTGGGTGAAAGCGCCTCAATCAGAGTCACGGGGCTTATGACTTCAAAAATATACAAAAGGTGCTCTTGGCACATAAGTAGTCTAGCCTAGATAAGGGTGGGGCCTGTTGGCCTTACCGAAGTGAACAACAAAATTCACCAAATGCTGAAAAAGCTAGACCCAGGTCTGTGGTACCCCAACTACGTGAGGTTGCATCGACGGTAGGAGATCCTCGATCTACGCCATAGGGACTGTATGAGTGAGCGCGGTAAGGTTCCACTCTACCCATATCAATACTTTCTTAGCCTCTTCAGCTGGAGGCCCCCCTACTGTTGTTGGTGGTTCGATGGCTCCAGCTAGTCCTGCCTCTGGTCTAGGACGCCGCCTAGTCCTCAAGAAGTCTGTTGGATGCACTGGTCCCACATCTATACATAACAGATACATAAGTGTCAGATACTCTGGTATACAAAAAAATGGTATATATGAAAAGACATAAAATTAAATAACTTTGAAAAGAAAACTTACCCATCTCTCCTCGCTCCACTCTGGGAGGTACAAGCATGTCAGGATCTCTGGAAAATTTAATCCTGGCATAGGGGTAGTCCACTATTGTTGGAATTTGTCGTGACCACCACTCAAAAAAAATTTCATCAAAGGCCTCGATGGTCATCCCCCCACCTTGTCGCGGCCGCGGCAACAACGTCGCCCATCTGCATAGCACCGGGAGAGTGGCCTCGTGCCCTCGTATAGTCTCTCGAGGACTAAGGCTAGGTACACTCTCAAAGAAAAAGGAGCACAAAACGGTCCCAAACCTAAAGTTATGGTTCTCCCATATCCGACACTCTGTCAGCTGTCTTTTCATGTAATCTAGCATGGTGGTACTCCAATCAAAAATTCATGCATTTAAGCACTGTACCGCACAATGCATGTGTGCCCGGGAAGCCTGATGTAAAGATGGGGATCCAGTGATCCACCCAATAAGTAGAACTATCACTTTGAGTGATAGGTTGTTGATCTTGTGAATAGGCACTTGAGAACCTACTTTCTCAATACCAGCCTCGCAATGGAGTCCAATCAACTCCTCGATGTTGTGTGTCCCGGGGGGAAAAGTGCGCAAGTTGACTGGATCCCCTCTCCTCGAGAGACCAGTCAGAAAGTAAATGTCCTCAGTTGTTGGAGTCAACGACTGCCCCTTGAGCATGAATGCCTCTGCTTCAGGATGCCAGTAATCTATCAATGCATTTAGCAACCTGGGTTGTGCCCTCATAAACAGACACTGGAAGAACTTTAGCAACTCGCATTGTATGAACAAAGGTATACTCTAGGAGCCTCGGTTCTCTAGAAGAGTATTCTCATGTATAGATTTAACCCTTTTTCGGGCCTGAGGGACTAAACTTACGAAAAAGGAAACCCCATGGAGTCCATAGTTAAGCTCTTTTTAGACTCCCTAAAATTGAAAAGATAGTCGAGTGACCTTGTTTCTTCACACTCGTCAAATTGGTCCAGAAGAACATCCCTGAAGGAGTCCATAGTTAAGCTCTTTTCTGACTCCTTAAAAATGAAAAGATTGCCGAGTGATATTGTCTTTGTCACACACGTTAAAATGATTTTGAATAGATGTATGTTCGGTGCTAGTTTACCCCTTTTTTGAACTGACTAGACTACCTTCGAAAAAGGTACCCCAGTGGAGTCTCCTTTTATGCTTTTTCAGACTCTCTAAAAATGAAAAACTGTCAATCTTACCTTCTCTGGGCTCGTGAAAATCACATCGAAATACATTATCATTGTGTCTTATTAATCACATTTTAATTCTTGTGTCTTTGGCCTAATGTCGGTTCCATGTTGCTCTCAACTGAACCATCTAAAGCATGCCTTATACGCAAGCCTTGTAGCACTTTGCCCCTGCGTATTGACACCTTGACCCATGGAGGATTTTTCCTGAGTGTCCTTTTCCTGCATATGTCCCCTTGCTTTGAGCATCAATGTGTTCCTTACACTTGGAACTAGTATGTCTTCTACACTCGATCTTCCTTTGTAACGTAGCATTCTTTATTCTTTTTCAAGATTCCCAAAATTATTGAAAAAGACAAAAAAATCAAATATACCCCAAAAAGAGGAAGGGAAAAGTATTTTCTTTTTGTTGACAGCACAATGAGTCACCCTTGGACAAAGCACATCCTTTCATCTGATTCGTCAAGCCCTAGGATTCAATATGACCTTAGGAAGTTGTTCTCGCTACATAGAGTTGTGTCCTCTGTTTGGTTACCTTTCCAAATATATGGAGAGTTCGCTTTGCCCCCTGCATTGTGAACTTATGTCAATGCCATGCTCTGTGAGATTCATCTTTTGTCGTGCTTTCATTCAAGGGAAGTCTTACTAAACTTGGGTTGGCCCTTTTGTAGTTTGTCTCTTGTCCTCATGCCTGGTCACCCCAAAAGACCAATCAAGTCATTGCTAAAAATCAATGAAGTTCTATGCCTGATCATCAAGATCCTCTTTTCTATTCCTGACGAGCCGTCGAATACCTCTGTGTAGTGAAGTTGTACACTCATATTACACTCCTACCCAAGTTTTGAAGATTCTGAAGTTGTTGCTCAATCTCTAAAGACCTCATCTCTAGCCATCAGGCGTCATTGGCTTCTTAAAAAGAGATACTATACATGTATATATTTTGATTTTGAGATGTAGATCTGCTGTGTATTTCTCACGGATACATGTTATATAGTTATATGGCATGGATTTGCAGTGTATTTGATTGGCAACCATGATTTTATTTTCATACCGAGCATGGGTATGCCTGCCTCAGTGAGACAAATTTTTATTATTGCAAATGACACCTCCTGAACTCCGGTACCTGGGCTCACTCGCGTCATATCGTGGTGAAGATTTGTAATGTATTTCGGCCATCAGATGCTCTTTTGGCCTCACACATTAGGGGGCATCTGTTATAACTCTAAATTGCACCTGACATGCATACCTAGCATCATGACATCTAACTTTCTATCTTTACCAAACCAATATTGAACAACTCTTCTAAAAACCATCATTTTGAAGGTGTACACTCTCTACACCATTACTGCCCGCGTACACATGCTTGCCGAGTCACTACAGCCCGCGTACACTCACAAAATATCGCAAAATGTGGAAAATTCCATTGGATACTGGTTTCTGGGTCGTTATTTAACCATTTGACTACCCATAGCCAGTCACCCCAACCGTTACTGTCCCTTTTGGCCTATAAAAGAAGGGGTTGGGGTCCCATTGCAAGGAGAAGCAAGAGAGCAAAGAAACTCTGCCCATTTCATCAATCCCCCTTTGCCCCAATTGTAAATCCCTTACCATTTCCCTAAGAGAGAACTAAAGAGGAGAAGAATACATGGAAGCAGTTGGTGCATGGTGAAGAGGAGCCTGGGACCAAGTTCGAGGAGCAATGTCGGTCTCATGTTGTAAGCGACTATTGTGAGATTAATATAAAGAAGTACTTTTTCCGTCCTGCCATATGACGTCTTAAACTTATATGATTTGTTTACATTTCTTGTTTATGATGTCTAGACCACTAATCCATATGTAGAATGCATGCTTGTAGTTTCTTGTTTGTCTTTTGATGAATGCAGGTCAGCCTTGGGAGGATATTTTCATTCAGGAAACAACCAAGCGCAAAGGGATCGACATCGGACGCGGAGTTTAAGGTAGGCCTACCAGATCCCTCTCTCTTGTCTTTTATGTATGATTGTGGGGTAATGTTTGGATAGTGATAAAAAGTAGGAGACTTTAGACGGTTAACTCTTCCTACACTTTAGGCCCTTTGTGTAGTCCGTAGAGGGGTTTTCCCGCTATAGCAGGTTTTCTCCCATTTCAGTTTCCACGTAAATTTTGGTGTATTTTATATTTGATGTGATGTTGTTGAATGGTACTTCTTATGGTTATATGCTCATGACATATTGAATGAAATCGTAGATGATATATTGCTAATAAAGTTGAGGTTTATATATTGTGGTTAAGAGTGATCAAAGTGCTCATATTGATTCACCCCCGCTCTCTGTATTCTAAAAAATATTTTACCTTGAAAGCATACATTGATGATGATTGGATAGGATGTGTAGATGACATAAAAATCACAAGTGGAGGCACATTCTTTGTAGAAAATTGCCTAGTTTCCTGGTCGATCAAAAAGTAGTCATCGATCTCTATGTCAACTACATAAGTTGAATACATTGTAGCAACAACATGTTGCACACAAATTATTTTGATGAAGTAGACCTTACAAGATGTTCATATTGATTACAAACAATTGATCTCTATACTATGTGATAACAACAGTGCAATAAGAATTTATAAGAACCCTGTCATGCATTCAAAAACAAAACACATACATTTCAAGTACCATTTTCTAAGAGAAAAAGTTGAAAACCAAGTTGTAAAGTTGGAATATGTGCCAACAAAGGAACAAATTGCAGACATATTTATAAAACCATTGCCCATAGATACATTTGAGTATCATAGACAAAATATGGGAGTCATTCCCATTTCGGATCGGAGTCATTCCCATTTCGGATTAAGCTATGTGATCTTCAGTTGAAAATTGATAGGAGCTCAAAAAAAAAAAAAATTCAAGGGGAGAGTGTATAAATAAGGAAGTGGTACAAAAAATAAGGCACATTCACAAGGGGAGTTACTTCAGAAAGATTCACTGAGAAGCACAAGCTCAGGGGAGCAACAAAAGGAAAGGAAGGTTGTTGGTGATAGAGTAGATAATGAAGATAATAGTGCAAGGGTGACATGGTATCCCTTTTCCATTGATGTCAAAGGGGGAGATTACAAAGACAGGGGGAGACTTGCATAGATTCATGAAGTTTAAGAATGTGTTTCCATCAATGAAAAAGGGGGATATTGTTGGATTATGTTGTCATTGATGTCAAAGAATTTGACAACAATGGATGTCATAGGTAGGGGAAGACTAACAAGATTAACTGTTGTTACCTTGTGTAAATGATGTGAGATGACAAATGAATCTTTCATACTACAATTCAAAAAAGACATAGCAAGTCGAGAATATCCTTGCGTAGCTATAAGTCTCTGTCCACATCGCTCCATAATTAACCTGGATAAAAAATGAGAAAAATATAATGACTATGTGTGAATTGAAGATGGATGAGATGACCATGAGTTATGAAGGTGTGAGGATTACATGTGTAGAGTCAATCCAAATACATTCGGGTTGCACATGTTTAAATAAAATCATGAGTAAGAAGAACATAAGAACAAGATCAAGGAGGTGTAGAGTTTGAACAATTATAGTTTGATCTGAGGGTGTAGAGGAAGCTCAGGGGTTGATCGATGATCCACAATGAATTGCGCCCCCCCGCATGTCCAAAGTTTAACAAAGGGAATGGGGGTTGTGAAACTTAACCACAATTAACGCTCCAGTGATGTGTCGCACATTGGGAAATTGCGACCATTTATTTCCTATGGTTAGCATAACTATACAGAACCCCCCCGAAATAAACACCGGTTTGACGCATGTCTAGGTGACGAAAGTAGGTCAAAAATGTTAACTTTTAGACTATTAAATCGTGACCATTAATTGCCAGAGATAAATGGCCAAAATCAAAAGTTAAAGGTGTGTGAGTTTGAAGGGACGAGGGCTCGATGGCATATGAGCCCGATACCCTGTGGACCAGCACAGGTGCCAAATCAAGTCCACATGGAGGTGAAGTCAACAAACACGTACAATGCAATTTGTTAGGCCTGTATCATGCCAAGTCATATCCATGCGGAGGCTAAGACACCCACCACGTAAGCAACTAAGACAATATGAAAAGCCACATAGATGCCATGTAAGAGCCACGAAGGAATGCATGTCATTGTCATGTGTCAAGTGCCAAGTCAGCATGGTGTACAAACAAGACATGGAGGAAGTAATTATACCATAGCCACATCATCCAACACACATAAAAGGGGTCCATGTAAAGGACACATCAGACATAATGTTTTCAGTGATCAATATCACATCAATTACCATGTGTCATCAAAATATAAGACAACGTATATTAGATGGTACATCGACATATAATATACCGAAAGGTTAGAGGTGAAGGTATATGGTTGAGGGAACTAGGGGCCCGATGGATCGGTGTGTTGATGCCCCAGTAGGTTAGACCAGGTCTGATTCAGGTGGATATTGGTGGCCACCCACCTATTTCAACTGGCTCCTCTTGACAATTTTTAGTTCAGCACGTTCTTATGTACTTCTTTCTAATTGTGGGTTCTACACTTCCAGGGCTATCTGAATCCCTACACATCTTCCAGGTGGATACTGGTGTCCTTCCACCTAATCCAAATGGCTAATGTTGTATGTTTTCATGGAAACACATCTTTTTCTACTTCTAGGGTTGTTTTGGGGCCCTAAACAATGTTTTTTTGGCTCGCCACATTCAAACCGTAGATGGATTTATAGTTTGATGGCGTAATGCATATTTCTCGAAAATACCTTTCCAACGGGCTATCATGCACCTAAAAAGGATGTCGTATGCAAAAGTTATGACCCCGAGAAGTTGAGGTAACAACTTACCCATAGGGGCCAACATAAATTTTGGTGTTTCATTTCCTAGGGTTAGGTTTTTGGATGTATAGGGTTTTGGCGTTCATTAGTAATGTTAAAAAGGCCTTTAAAGCCTCATTGTAATCATTCTACTCGGAAAAATGAGCATAGAAACCACATCTCTTCTCAGAGATAGCTAGCACCATTCAAGCAAGTTGTTTCAGTTCTGCAGTTTTACAGTTTCATCCTATTTCATTTACTCAATAGAAGATATTGTTCACTAGATATCTGTGTTTTTTTCCATATCTATGTGTTTATTGTATTCAGTCTTTTAATCATATTGTTTTGCTCCTAAACGTGTCATTCAAGCAACGTCCATCAATGTTCATGTCCGTTGATTTCAAATCACTCCTTTTGACCTTACCTTCTATGAACAAATAGGATGGATGGATCGATAGGGGCCATCCCGCATAGCCTCCTTTGGGTTCACTCATATGGCTCACCCTAAAGAAGCAGGAGCAGCAAAGCCAACAACTAGGTATAGGGCTAGGGAAAGGACAAGAAAGGTAGTCTATCCAGTAGAGCAACATGTTCTTCATTTATTTTTCTTCATGCATGTCCCCGACAAGATCTAGGTACAAGAAGTTGGGACTCGAACCAATCGAGCCTTTGCAATATCAGTTGCACCGAGCCCGACAACAACCCATGGGGGACAAAAAGAAATATGATGGAGCAGGAGGTCCTTTTAAATTTTTTCTCAAGGAATCCCTTGCGCGACAAAGGAACGAAATGATGGACAACTTTTCACAGATCCTTCGGTGGCTGCCCACATGAGAAGAATCTTCATCAAACAGCCATGCAACCCCCTTCAAAGTACAGGTAAATTTTTATATTCCATTATTTGAAGGACTGATAGATGTGAATGCTGTAGATAAATGGTTGAATCTGCTCGAAGGGTATTTTTCGTTCCACAATTTGTTCGATAGGGAAAATATTACTTTTTCACTCCTCAAGTCCATCCCCCATGTTAAGGACTAGTTGGCTACTTATTCTAAACAAAGGACCATAGAGGAATCTTCAATATTTGTGGTTTCCCCTACATGGGATTCCTTCTGGGATTCCATTAAAGAACAATACTACCCTGTTGGAAGCTACGAGGACTAGTACACATGATGGACCACCCTACATTAGGAAAGGGACTAGACAATACCAAATTTCACCAATATTTTCCATACCCTGTGCAAAAAATTGGGTATCAAAGACTCTGAGCAACATTTGGTGCTCAAATACCGTGGTTTTTTGCATAGATACATTCAAACAGAAATGGAGTTTCTGGACATCGCCTCATTAGGTACGACTTATAGATATGTTGTCAAGATCGAGCAGAAATTTAAGCAAAAGAGGCGAGATTTTGGATATGCAAACTCCTCACATCCGAAGTAGGGAAAAGGTGGCCCCAATCCACACAACAAGGGACAGATAAAATATGGCCACTCTTAGGATAACCATTCCAAGCCACAACATAAGAAAAGCAATGATAAGACCAAGCAAGAAATGATAAAATGGTGTAAATACCATAAAATCCCTTGGCACAACATCGAAGAATGCCACTCCAAGAAGTCACTTGTGGTTGAGCTAAAGGATTTCAAGTTAGAGGATGATTCTAACTCTGAATCAAATATAGAAGGAGGGAAGCAGATTACTGATGTTGAACCCAGTGCCACTGTCGCTACCACCAAAGTCCATCCAAGCAAACCAGAATAACCAGAGGAAGGAGAACACCTCTTTCACTCACAAATGTGGGTAAAGGGGGTTATGCTTCATTTAATTTTCTATAGCACCAGTCATAAGAACCTGATATCAGAAGAGGTCGTCAAGTGGTTGGACCTATTCACAACACCGCACCTGTAGCCCTACACCATCGCCTGGCTTTGCCAAGGAAGAGATCTTCGTGTCAACCAACATTGTCGTCTTCCCTACAACGTCAAGCTTTTCAAAGACAAGGTATTGTGTGATATTTCTCCCCTTGAAGTTTGTGATTTTATTTTAGGACAACCATATTTGTGGAAGTGTCATGTTGTGTATGAATCTATACCCTGCAGTGTTATTATTAATTTGGGTAGACAATTGTACAGGATACCAGAGGTAGCGCCGCCTACCTCTATTTATTTAATCTCTGCTAAGCAATGTAGTAAGGTCATTTCATAGACCAGGAAGTTCATCTTCTTTTTGATCCATGATCACCGTAAGAAGAAGGTCACCACCACATCCATGGCCTCTACAGAGAGCCTCTCTTTGCAACAAAAGTAAGTGGACAGGATCATGGAAGAGTACAAAGACATCTTCTCCTCACCCACCGGGGTACCGACGCACTACCAAGTCAAGCATCCAATTGATCTAACCCCTGGTGCACCTCTGCCTAATGGGCCAGTCTATTGTCACTCGTTGATGGAAAATGACGAAATCAAGCATCAGATCCAAGATTTGCTTAAAAGGAGCACATCATAACCAACTCCTCCCCTTGCAGAAACCTGATTGTAATGGTGCAGAAGAAGGACGGGACCTAGTGACTCTACATTGATTACGGAGCATTAAAAAAAATCACAGTCAGGAACCGATACCCAATTCCCAGAATTGATGACCTTCTTGACCAACTCAAGGGGGAAAATTTCTTCAGCAAGATTGACCTAAAGTCTGGCTACCACCAGGTTCCCATCGAACCAACTAATGTATGGAAGACAACTTTAAAATCTAAAGAAGGTCTCTTCAAATGGTTGGTCATGCCCTTTGGCTTAACAAATGCACTAGCCACTTTCATGAGGTTGATGGATGATGCATTGAGACCCTTCACCAACTCTTTTGTGGTGGCATATTTGGATGACATCCTCATCTTCAGTAGAAATTGGGAGGAGCACATGCAACATATTCAACAGGTTTTGAGCACTCCATGGCAACACAAGCTATATGCCAACTTGGAAAAATGATCCTTTGGAATGAACATGGTCCAATAGTTGGGCTACATTGTTGATGAGCATGGGGTACATGTTGATCCAGCTAAGATCCAAGTCATTTGTGACTGGCCAACGCCGACCACCCTAACCAACCTTCAGAGCTTCTTGGGACTGACCAACTTCTACGGATGGTTCGTATTGGGATTCTCCCATATTGCATGGGCCCTCAGCCAAGTGACCAAGGGTGGTGGCAGGGAAAATTTTGCGTGGGGGAAGGAACAACAATGAGCATTTGATGATCTGAAGCATCGCTTGTGCTCAGCTCCAGTACTCTCCTTGCTCGATCTGCAAAAACCGTTCGAGATTGAGACTGATGCATCTGAATATGTTGTAGGTGTGATTCCCATAGAACATGGTCATCTGATGGAATAACATAGTGAGACACTCTCAGATACTTTCCATAAATACCTGACCTGTGACAAAGAAATGTATTCCATTGTACAAGCTTGTCGTCAATGGAAACATTACATTCTAGGAAAGGAGACGATCATCCACACTGATCACAAGCCTCTATAGTTCATATAGACATGGGGGAAGTTGCAGAATGACCTCCATCACAAGTGGTCCACCTACTTGAAGCAGTTCCATCTCAGCATCAAGTATAAGACAAGGAGCACAAATCATGTCGTTGAATACCTCAATCGACCTCCCATGGCTATACTCACCACTGTGATCCATTCTTGTGGACCTGAGGCATCTGAGTGGCCCCAACTTTATCAACAAGATCCAGACTTTTCCACCACCTATCATCTCTTGGGTATAGGCGTCAATGTCACCGATTTTCACATGATTGGGGAATCCCACTACAGTCGGATGGCAAGACATTTTGGCATGGAGAAAACTATGGTCATTCTACAAAAACATTTTTATTGGCCAAAACTTCGACAGGATGTCAACAAGTATATAAGATCTTGCATCACTTATGCCATTTCCAAGCCAGACATCAAGAAGCAAGGCTTATACACCCCTCTTCCTACTCCTGAGAAGCCTTGGGAATCCATCTCGATGGACATGTCTAGCCTTTTGTCCACCAAGAAAGTAAATTATTGTGTATTTGTGGTCGTTGATCGATTTTTGAAGATGACCATCCTCACAACCTACAAGAAGAACATCACAACGACATATACCGCCAAGATCTTCTTCGAACGAGTGTGGGTCCATTTTGGGATACCACGAACCATCATCTTCGACTGAGACAACAAGTTCCTCAACACATTTTGGTTGATTATTTGGTCATTGTTCGGCACCAAGCTCACTAAATCCACTGCTTTCCACCCCCAAACAGATGGCCAAACAAAGGTCGTCAATCGGATGATTGTTCACATCTTGCGCATGTACAACTCTAAGCATCTGCGTACATGGGATGAGAGTCTCCCATATGTTCAACACAGTTACAACATGGCTCTCCATAGCTCCACCAACCATAGCCCATTTGAATTGGGGCTGGGATTCCAACCATTGGGTCCCATTGATGTTGCACTACCTCTTGCAACCACACATACAAACTCTTCCCATGTTCAGTATGAGACCAACAAAGCCACCAGATTCATTGAGCAGATTCAAAAAATCCTCCAATAGGTCCATGAGATTTTGTAGAAATCCAATGCTAAGTACAAGTAGTGCCATGATCAAGACCAGGTATCACACCAGTTTCAGGTTGGAGACAAGGTCTGGTTACATTTGTAGACACAACGTCTTGCAGTGCCCCATTGGAAGCCCCCCCCAATTTTCTATGGGCCTTACACTATCACCAAGGATGTCGGTAGCAATTCTTTTGAGCTCAACACTCCACCCTTCCTTGGCCATCACCCCGTCTTTGTGGTGAACCAACCGGTTCAGTAGGTGAATATCCAATGTAGGTAGGAAAACACGTTATAATCCATAAAGGATAATATATTAAATAATAATGCATATGAATATGAGATGAGATACAATAAGAATGAGGGCCTTATATACTCATGCAGGGGTTCCCTTCCATGAAGAGTCGTGACCTTTCATTGGGAAGGTGTATCTTCATTAATTATTCATTAACTATTTTAATGTATTTATATTTATTATTATGTATTATGTTCATAACATTGCCTTCCCCTTAAAAATGATTTGTCCTCAAAGAATATTTATGGAAGACTTATCTCTTGCTCTGGCTTGTAATATCGTCTTCTCATTCTTTATTCCTGAATTATTGATCATTGAGGACTTGAAACGATAAAATTTTCTAATCACTGCATAGAATCACCGAATTTTAAGGGAGTCTTCCCACCTTAAATTGATCTTCTGCACAATGGGGATTTTATGGGGTTCTTGTAGACAATTTGATGTATTTTGACTCCCCTGATAACTTCTACCTTGAGCATCATTTGTAATGGAGGTAATAATTTTTGACATATTTGTCATTTGTCTATGTTGATGCATGGATTGGTTGAAGTATCGATTTTTGTGATTAGGATGTCTATAAGGAATCCTTGCAACCCGATCTTTACTTCATGTACTTGTAGATTCTTCTTGATTAACACTTGGAATTGTGTCTTCTTCATAACCCTGGCTTTTTTCTACTTCAACATGTGAAGACCTCTTTACATCAACTGAATCCTTTTGAGTTGTAAGGTTGAATGGGTCTGTATTAATTTCTTTATCCACCATCAGGTTTTTTCCATTTGAAGACTTATGTAGTTCCACATGTTTAGTCATTCTCTCTTTATCTACCAATGCTTCCTTATTGATAAGTTGTTCTAACTTGTCCTCTACCGTCTTCTTATCACTCTTTATCTTCTTAATTTGGGTAAGTAAACTTTGATTATGGATTTTTAGGCGAAAAATTTATGCATCTTTGTCTATGACTATTTTGTCACACTCTTTTTGGATCTCAAGTATTGACTATTGTTTGTCTAACAATAGTATTTTGGATATCTGATCAATATCTTTTGACGTAGATATTGAATTTGACTTCACTGAGACGTCATGTAATTTATTTTTTTCTTCTTGTAGGAAAACATTAAAAACTTTTTCTCAAGGTTTAATATTAAGCTACCTAGCATCTCTAACCAAGTCGAGCCGAAAATTATATCAACCTTTTTTTCATATATAGTTGCAACCTCAAAATTTGATACGAGTTTATAATCTTCGAGTGTCAATGGTAAGTCCTTGATGTCATATTTATTGCGAAAAAAAAAAA
>ML783854.1:708882-737622 GCA_009831015.1 Picea engelmannii | reverse complement strand
GACCTGATTTTAGAGAAACTCTATTTTTGGCCAAAATTTTGGATCGAGACGAAGCTCTGATACCACTGTGGTGAACCAACTGGTTCAGTGGGTGAATATCCAATGTAGGTAGGACAACAAGTTATAATCCATAAAGGATAATATATTAAATAATAATGTATATGAATATGAGATGATATATAATAAGAATGAGGGCCTTATGTACCCACACAGGGGTGCCCTTCCATGAAGAGATGTGACCTTTCATTGGGAAGGTGTCTCTTCATTAATTATTTATTAACTATTATAATGTATTTATATTTATTATTATATATTATGTTCATAACAATGTTCAATGTGGACCTCCTTCGGCCATATTTTCCACTATTATTGGACACCTCAGAGATCGCAGAACAACTGACACCAACAGAGCTCAACCCTGACTTCATGGAGCATGCATCCATTGATCAAATAGTGGACACACATGTCAAGGGCACTCGCTAGCAGAGGATCTAGCTTTATCAGGTTGTCAAGGCAGGGAAACTCCTACACCAAGGCAAGTGGATTGCCTATGGCCAAAATCAACAAAATTTTCCTCATGTGATGGAGGAACTCAACGCAATGGAGACCATTTCTTCCTAAGGGGAGGCGATTGATCCAGGTGGATATTGGTGGCCACCCACCTATTCCAACTGGCTCCTCTTGAAAGTTTTTAATTAAACACGTTCTTATGTACTTCTTTTTAATTGTGGTTTCTACACTTTTGGGGTTGTCTGAAGCCCTACACATCTTCTAGGTGGACACTAGTTGCCTCCCACCTAATCCAACTAACTTATTTTGTATGTTTTCATGTCAACACATATTTTTTTACTTCCAGGGTTGTTTTGGGGTCCTAAAAAATTATTTTTTGGCTCGCCACAGTCAAACTATAGATGAAGTTAGAGTTTGACAACATAATGCGTAGTTCTCGAAAATACCTTTCCAATGGGCTATCACACGCCTAAAACAAAGGTCGTATGTAAAAGTTACGACCTCGAGAAGTTGAGGTACCAACTTACCCATAGGGGCCCACATAACTTTTGGTGTTTCATCTCCTAGGGTTAGATTTTTGGATGTCTAGGGTTTTGGAATTAACGAGTAATGTTAAAAATTCCTATGAATCCTCATTGTAATCATTTTTCTTAGACGGATGCACTTAGCAGCCACATCTCTTCTCATAGATAACTACCACCATTCGAGCAAGTTGTTTTAGTTCTGTAGTTTTACAGTTTCAGCCTATTTCATTTATTCAATAGAAGATATTTTTCACTGGATATCTATGTTTTTCTCCATAACTCTATGTTTATTGTATTCAATTTGTTAATCAGTTTGTTTCGCTTCTAAATCTGGATCAAGACCAGACCTGAAAGGAGCAGTGCCAAAGTGCATGGTTGAAGGTCCCGATGGAACGATGACCTGATGGTCATGATATCCAAAGAACAAAATCAACAATTGAGATTTGATTAGGGTACCGACACAGAGGTGAAGGCATGAACCCTTAGAGTTAAAGGCCCAAGGGCCCGGTTCCTGATGTCCTGGTGTATGGTATCGAGAGAGCAATGAATGTGTTTAGTCAAAGGCATGGGGCTCGGTGGGCCGACGAACCCAGTGAAATAGATGGTCCCAATGACCATGGAACTAGATCAATGGTTACGATTAAATCGGGATCCAAATTTGACGGATGTTGAGCATTGAAGGCATATTGCATGAGGTTGTGTTGATTCAATGGGTAGTCAAAAGATCGACGATTGATATTTAATTAAAAAATCCTACGCGTGAAATATGGAAGGAATTTGGGACCATTTCGAAGGATTTTTTTTAAACCTGATTTAATGGAGAAATGAGATATCTTGAGCCAACCCCATGAATTCCTATGTGGACAAATCCATGAAAGCATGGGGTGTATAAATTTCCTGAATTTTTCTTGAAGAAATTGTGCAGAGTATGTGTGCAAGGATTTGTGTGTGAGTAAAAGAGAGCTCAGGCTCTGAGGCTTGTAGTAAGTGTGCAAACTTTTGGAGGAGATGAAGAGGCTAATAGGTTCAAGTATGAAAGATCTAAGGAATTTCAGAATTCGTAAAGAATGTGTGCTAGTGGAGAGTGTTCTGATAGTATAGATAGAGCAGTAGATTTGTACAGGTGAAGGAAAGAAAGAGAAATTACAGAATTGTTGACAGTTTCAGGATATTGGTGTCTTTTGTAGGTCGGTACCTGCAAACATTGCATTTATAGGTTGGTGCATACAAGAATTACTGAGTTGGTGTTCAACTAAGGGGATCGGTGTCTCCTACAAGTTGGTGCCTATAAACATTATTGTTGAGTTGGTGCTCAGGAAGAGGAGATTGGTGTCTCCTATATGTCGGTGCCTGCAAGCATTGTAACTATAGGTTGGTTCCTATGAGATTTTATTAAAATAATTATTTTGTGGTTTTCTTCCATTTGGTTTTCCGCATAAAATATCTGTGTACTATGACTCTATTGACATGGTTAGTTCTCTGCATTGTTAATTATAATCTTTGGGATGATTAACGAAAGTTAAAAAGAGTTTTAAGATTGTTAAAATTGTGCAACATTGATTCACCCCCCCTAAGTATTGCTAAATATTCCAACAATAAAAACCTTACGAAAATAATGGAAAATAGGTCTAATATCTTCTCGAATATTTTATTTGATAATTAGGGCATCTTAATAACATAGTTACCAAATTAAAAAGAACTATGACCTCAAAATGAGAACTATAACCCTTAAAACCCATATTTTTGCGTCAAAACACCAAAATCAACCCTCAACTCAAAAAATTGTGCTACCAATACCCCTCTTTTTTTCCAGGGTCGAAATCACAATATTTTTCAACTATGTTCTTAAAAATCCATATAATTGCTAATAAATCCCTTAAAATCAACACCTCAAATAAAAAGTGGTGTTACCAAGAATTTTTTTTGTTTTTAAAGTTAAAATTACAACTTGTTTGAAAACATAACCTTAACAGTTGGTACTATTGCAACCAAAACTTAAAATCAACCCCCAAATTGAAAAGTAGTTCTACCAATAACAATCCTTTTTGTTTTCTACTAGGCTTAAAATTGCAACTTTTTTAAAACATAAGCCCAAAAAAAGTTAAATTTGGGGGAGGAGGGGTGATTGTTGGAATCCCCCCTAACCCCCCATATCCTTTAAAAATCAAAGGAGAATGGGGGGTTAGGGTTTGGAATCACACTCCCCCCCTCCCCATCTCTTTGACACCCAAGGAAATCATGTGTGTCGAGGCAAGGGGAGGGAGGGAATTGGGGGAGAGGGGTGATTTCCATAATCACCCTTGCCCCCCACATCCCTTTCAATTTTCAAAGGAGATTGGGTAGGGATTGTAGGGCTCCGAGAATAGACCCTCCTCCCCCAAATTTATTTATTTTTGTATTTTTTTATGTTATTTTATTAATTTTAATTTTTAATTTTTTTTCTCTAGTGTTTTGTTGTGTTTTTATTTTGTTAATCTTTTTTTAAATATTTTTAAATCATGGTTATGGATATAATTTTTTAATTTTAGTTTTATTTTTATTTTTTAATTATAGTTTGTTGTTGTTGGTTTTTTTCTTTCTTTCATTTATTTTTGTTTTATAAATGTTTTAACACAATATTTTTTTAAACATTTGTTTTTAAATTTGTATTTTCCTCTTTTACAATTTTTAGCTATGAGGATCTATAATATAATATACATTTTTTTAATTATAGCTTTTCTTTGTTGTTCTTTGTTTTTAAATCTCAATTGTTTGATCCTTGATTTTTTCCCTGAGAATGATATCCCTTCAACTATTTCAGTCTAGGGTCATCTCTTGTATTTGCCTCTTCACTACTTGAATGTTGAAACAATTCGTAGTATCGGAAACACCCTAGGGTGCTACATTGATGTAGCCAAACCATGAGATGGATTATAATTTTGTGCTTGTGTTTGTGTGGAGGTGGATCTTGGGAAGGGTTTTCTGAAAGCCATTCAACTTACTTTGGACAATTGGACCTATATTCGGAATGTGGACTATGAACAACTTCCCTTTAAGTGTAATGCCCATCATGAGTATGGTCATTTTGCCAAAATTTACCTCAAACCACAACCATTCATGGGTGTTGTTGGGGATCTTGAGAAGAAACAACTCCCTAAGAAGAAAAGAGTGGTTGGAAAGTAAGACAGTATGATCCATGTAGAGAAAGATTTTGTGCTACCCCCTTATTCCCCATGGTCCTTCTACCTCCCAGACTACAACGAGTGTGGGTGGTTATGGTCCTTCAACAAGCAGTGACAAGTATGATGCGCAATCTAATATTGAGGATGCCTCTAGAGAAAATAAAGAAAACCCTATTGAAGAAGAGGCCATCCGCAATACCGAGGAAGAAATCCCTTCGTTTTCTCCCCAAGCTTAGTTCCCTTCGCCTCCTTGCATTGAAGATCCAATTTGCATCAAATCGATCGCTCTTAAGAAATGTGGAATCTCCATTTTTCTTGAGGAAGGATCCCGAGATGGATCCGAAGATTACTCGGATAGAGAATCTAGACCGAATGTTCCTGTCAAAAGGATGGATTGAAGGACAAATCACTACAAAAGAGAGGAGGTAGCTGACAAGGGAAAATAACTAGGCATTCAAACAACATTAGAAATAATCAAAGAGCACAAGAGGGCAGAGCAGATATGTGCCCCCAGAGTGGGGGTCCCTAAATCCATAGGTAAATATTAAAAATTGTCTCCGGAAATTGCAGAAGCTTGGGGACCAAAGAAAATATGGAAACAATGAAGAAATTAATCAAATCATATAATCATCAAGTACTTATGATCCAAGAGACCAAGATGAAGAACTCCTTGGTCCTTCAAGAAAGTAACTTCCTTTGGAAAAATAGTAAAGCGGATGCGGTCAGTGCATGGGGCGCTTTTGGGGCTCTTTGTACTTTATGGAGCCCCTTCCTCTTCTAGTTGGTGGAAAGTCATGCTTCACAACATTGGATGTTAGTCAAGCTTAGTCACATTTCTTTAGGTAATTCTATTCATTTGTTTAATTTTTATATGGCCAATAATTTTCATGAAAATTTGGATTGTTGGAATTCCTTAATGGAGATCCCAAGTCAAGGTTTTAGTGAAAATTGTATTGTAGCCAGGGACTTCAACACCACTCTCCATAAAAAAGAAAAGAGAGGGGGAATCCATTGTGAGGGATCCATGTAGGGAAATTATGGAATATCTCATGTCATCCTTGTATTATTGATATTCATCCATCTAAAGGGAGATTTACGTGGTCAAACATAAGGGTTGGTCCCGGTCACATTGCGGCTAGATTAGACCATTTTTTGGTTCATAGTCCTTTCTTGTCTGATTCTTTCTCCTTTTCCTCCTCCATTCTTCCATGGGCAAGCTATGACCATCGACCCGTTGTTCTTCTCTTCTATTAATCTAGGGATCTTGGCCCTATCCCTTTTCATTTCAATCCCCTCTAGTTCAATGATCCCTCCTTCTTTCCCTTGGTTTCCAATGTTTGGAGTCATTGGGTAGTGGGATCTCCTATTTATATATGGGAATAGAAATTTATTTCCTTAAAAAGGTTCTCAAAGAATGGGAAAATCTCAAATTCAAATCATCAAATAGAGAGTTATAGGAATGTGAAGAGAATCTGGAGGTGATAACAAGCAATATTGAGGAGGGAAATGTTCCCTGACCTTTTTAAAGGAGGAGTAGGAGACCTTTAAAAATTTGCAGTCGTATTTAAAAAAGGAAGAAGAAATGTGGAGACTAAAATCATGTTGTTTGTGGCACTAGGATGGAGACAAGAATACAATTTTCTTCCACCGTCAATCGAATTTTCGTTTTTGGAGAAATAATGTCGAAGAGATAAAGTCTCAAGATGGTGAGATCCTCTCCTCTTTTGAAGAGATAAAACACACAACTTTTAAGCATTATGGGGATATTTATTCTGAATATGGGTAGGTCAACCTATCTCTTCGGGATCAAATCCTTTCTTACATTCCCTCTTTGGTCAAACCCAAAGAGAACTATGAGATTATCTAATCGGTGACAACGGAGAAAATTCTTGAGGAAATACATTAGTTTGAATCTAATAAGACGCCAGGGTCGGATGAGTTTTCAATCCACTTTTATAAAAAGTGTTGTTCCATCATAAAATTTGATCTTATTAGAATGATCCAGTATGTTCATAGATCAACTAGAATGGGATGTGCTACAAATTCTACCTTCCTATCCTTAATCTATAAGGAGAGGAATCCTTCATCTGTTGCTAGGTTCAGGCCCATCTCTTTATTCAATGTCTCTTACAAAATTATGGACAAAATAATTCCTAATAGGCTCTACCTAGTTCTTCATAAGCTTATCTCGCCCAACCAAGGGGTTTTCGTGGAAAAAAGACAAATATGGGATAATATAGTTATGGTTCAGGAAGCAATTCATTCCAGCAAGTCAAGGGGAGAGAAATGAATGATAATAAATATTGAAATGGAAGACACTTTCAAAAAAGTTCATCACAAATTTTTCTTTGAAGTCATTTGCAAATTTGGCTTCAATCCACCTTTCATTAAAATGGATTAAGGCTTGTATAAGCAGCCCATGGATCGCTCCCCTGATAAATGGTTGTCCCACTAATTTCTTCAAAGCCTCCAAATGACTCGAGTAGGATTGTTCACTCTCCCCTCTTCTATATATCTTGATGGTTAAAGCCCTCGGTCGGAGGGTGGAGTATGAGCGCAGATTATAAAATATCCAAGGGTTGAGAATTGTGAGTGGGGTCAAGAATATCAACCACTCTCAATTTGCAGACGATATATTTCTATTGGGAGGAGCCTCCTCCATCATTGCAGTGCACTTTAAAGAAGTATAGGATCAATTTTCACATAATCTTCAGGGAGACTAGTGAATAATGCCAAAATCCATTTTTATGCTTGGAATGTAAGTTATCACTCTTTTTTTTTCATTGTCATGGTGCTTCACTTCCCCTTTGTGTCAAATTGGAGGACCTTTAAAAAATTGGGGATTCTCATTTGTCTCCAATATCTTCCCTCGATCAAGTGGTTGTAACTTTTTTCCAAAATAAAAGAGAAATTTTCAATTTGGGGGGTGCATTGGCTTAATCTAGCAGGCTGCCTTGTGCTAGTCAAGTTAGTTCTTTTTGTTCTCCCATTTTTCAATTTTCCTCCCTTCTGGCCCTTGTGGGTGTAAACAATTATTTAGCTCAAGAGATCCAAAAAAATTTATGGCAAGGGGGTAAGTCTAATCATAAGAGATTTCATTTAGTCAATTGGTCCATTGTGCGGGCTCCAAAGCACATGGGGGATTAGGAGTAAAGGATTCAATGTTGGTTAATATAGCTTTGGGCTCTAAAATTCTATGGATGCTAATTACAAGTAAATTTGATTAGTGGAAAAAGGCTCTCCTATATAAATAATTTTCAAGAGATCGTCTTCTCAGTCTTGACAATCCCCCCCCCCCCCTTGAAATGGCTTGCATATTTGTAAACTCCTTCAATATTATCTTCCTCTTCTTCGCAAACATCTCACTTGGATCCATAGGAATGATAGATGTATAGACTTGTGGAATGGCAACATCGTGGGGAATCCCCTATTGATTCCCGACCCTGCTCTCACTCCTCTTCGGGATTGGATGTCGACCAATCATAAGTATTCCCTTTTTGACATCTCTTATTGGTGTAGCTCTTCAGGCTTATGGAAAGGTTGGGACATGGGAGGGGTCTCAGAGAATTTAAAGGAATTGGTTGATGATTCGCTTCTAAAACTCCAAAGGGAGTCCCCCTATCATTTGGAGGATTCAGATAGAAGAGGACGGGGAGAACGAGGCTTTTTGGTTCATAAAGGGTATGAAGTCCTTCTTAGTACACCTATTTTCCGGGAAAATCTAAATTCTGGGCTAATATTTGGCATTGGGATGGTCCCCCGAAAGACAATATCTTTTGTTGGACCCTTTCACATGGAAAGATTCTAATAGGAGAGAATGTTTCTAAGAAAGGATTCCCAAGGATGACCAGATGCAGTTTATGTTATGTAGATAGTGAATCCAATCCTCACTTGTTTTTGGAATGTGTTTTCACTAGAGTTGTTTGGAAAACTATCCTTCAATAACTCAACCACATAGTCAATTGGTTGTAATTGGTAAGGCCCCTCATAGGCAGATGACATGTGTATTATTTGGGTTCCTTTCTTCACAAGCTCGTCTTTAAAATACTTTGGATGGCTCTTCATAAGTTTATATGTTGGAAAATTTGGTTTGTGAGGAACAAGGAAATATTTAGAGAAGAATTTTCTCATCCTATCTTGGTTGCTAACAAATTCATAGCTCAAATTTCTGAGTTTTTGAACTCTCAACGACTTAATCTCTCTTCCCCTCAAAATTTTGGATAGTTAAGAGGAAGAATGGTTCAACAAGTTTCATCTACAGATCTATGTTCAGTCGTTAGTTAGTCCTAGATTACACTGGAAGCTTCAATTCTCCTCTTCATAATTTCAAAGGTGGCTTCGCTCTTAACAAATTCATTCCTTATGTTTTGATGGTGCTTCTAAAAGAAATATCGGTGTAGTAGGTGCAGGAGAGGTACTCTTTGGCCCCAGTGGAATTGTTGAATTCAACTTTTCTTTGAGTCTAGGTCATGTCTCTAATAATCAAGCAGAGGTTGATGCATTGCTCCAAGGGGTTAAGGTTGCCAAGGAATCATGCCCATCAACTTAATATACTAGGCGACTTTAAAAATACAATTAAATATTTCATTCAAGGATCCTTTCTGAAGGATGAGAAACTTGGTTCCATTGTCAAACGAATTCGACAAACCTTAAATTACATCCCTCATGTTTCCGTTTCCCCATTCTTCAAGTAAATAGTAGGCTAGCCGATCAACAGGAAAATTTAGCCATTAACGGGAGGTCCTATCTCTCCCCATTTCCTTAAATTTCCTCCATCAAATCAAAGTTAGTTAGCAACATCTACGTGGAACCCTCGGGCATGAGCTCAAATCAAAGTTAGTTAGCAACATCTACGTGGAACCCATTGGCGTAAGTCCGAATTGGGGGCTTTATTGTCTCTGGTGTTGCTTCTCGGTTAATAGACATTCTAGTCTAGAGATTATGTTGGTCTGTCTTAGGTTTGGGTAGTGCGCAGTCATGGTTTTCAGCAGGGTTGTTGGATTTGGTTTGATTTGGCGGGTTTTCCACTCCAAGATTTGCCTTCCAGTCCATGGTCCCCCAGGTACATAATTTGTGGGGTTTGTTCTCGGTTCATGTAGTGTGCAGGAGTATTCTTGTTTTCAATGGCGCATGGGAAGGAAGGTCCTTTTCCATCCCCTCAGTAGGATTCACAGATGGACCACCCCCTGACTTCGCTTCATCAATTCCAGATTCAAGTTTAGGGTTTGAGTTCTCAGGTTTCCTTCATTATAGAGATATTAATTCAACATAGGACTACTGTGCTACAAGCACATGAAGAGATGGATTCTCTCCATTCACAATTGAAAGTGATGCAAGCTTGGTCTCTGTGTGTTCCTCTACTCTCAACACCGGAATCAACGATGAATGCCTCATATCCTTCAATTGGCAGCCCTATTCCAGACTTGAACATGCCAACAATGGCCTAGAGAAGGAAGCTTAAGATTCTAGGACTTTCCCTAAGCCTAGCTTCAGATTCTAGGACTTTCCCTAAGCCTAGCATTTGATGTATTGTTTTTACCTCCTTATCCTTGACATTTTCTACATGATTTTCTCTATAAAGAATTTTACTAAATTATCTATTACATAAGACTGGTGTTTCTAGTGGTAGTCAAGTTGTGAAGCTTCTATGAGCACCATAATTTTGTTGTTTCTCTTGACTCTTTTGATTATAGACTTTTCAAGCCTCGGCCACACCCTTTTTGCTAATAAATTTTTTTCAATTGCTGTAAAACTAGCACAGCCACTATTTACAGTGGCCGAAAGGCTGAATTTATGGAGGAGGCAACCGGGCAGTTCCCGGAAATCCTAGGTGCCTACGAAGTCTTATACAATCTCCGCGAACGTTCCTGGTATGATTGTCACCGATCCCAAATCCTCCACGCTTCAGCGTTATCATCCTCCACGAAAAGTTATCATCCTCCACGAAAAGATCCGCTTCCTCGTCCGTCAAGAGAAATTTCGCTTCCTCATCCTCCACAAAAAAACCGGCTTCCAACTGGAAAATAGAACGTGCCCACAGCCAGAATAGAATATGAATTGCGCAGACAACTGGAAAATGAAACTTGCCCATAGTCAGAAAATGAAAATGAAACAAGCGGATAGTTGAGGAAAGTCAGAAATGAAACGTTCAAAAAATGAAACGTATCTACAGCTGAGGTTAATCATTTAAACATGGCAATCATATAGTGCTACAGTAATTTCTTAATATGATTAGGTAAATGTTAAAAAGTAAACAGGTTAACTGATGCATTCAAAAATACAAGGAAGTTATGAAGAGTAAATCATATTCATTGATTTGGGAGGACGACTAAGAATATGCCAACATCTTCAATTATTAGCCATTAAATTAAAATTTTAAATTAAAAGGTGATTAATTGTGCCTTTCGATCGTAATAATAATAATAATAATTTTATCTTTTTATAGAATATTTAAAATTTTATTTTTAAATATAAAATGAAATAATAAATATTTTGAAATATTATTTATAAAATTCATATTTAATTTATGTAAATATATAACTTATAATGTAAATTTATAACTTATAAATCAAAACTTACAAAGTTTATAGTTTATAAATTTAAATAACCCTTTATAAATCAAACCTTTGAAAATAAGAAAAAGGATTTGTAATTTACCATGAATCAAATAAAATCATTTAAAATATTGTTAAATTTATAACTTTGTAAATTAAACCTTTGAAAAAAAAAAAAATTTATAATTTAACATGAATCAAATAAAATCATTTAAAATATTGTTAATTTTATAACTTCTTGCATATAAAAATAAGTGATTAAAATATTGTTAAATTTATACCTTCTTGCATATAAAAATAAGTAGTTAAAAAAAATTCAAAGATAACTCATGTTAAAACGTAAGCATAAAGCATTGGTCTTCTCATTATTTTCATGTGATTTTAGTTATTAATTTTAATCTTACGCTTTGGAAAAAATTAATCCTTTTTGTGTTTTGGCTCTCATTTTATATATGATTCTTAGTAATTGATGAATTTTAAACCTAAAACTTAAAGAAAAAATAATATTTGAAAAACAATTTTTTTTTGGAAATAAAGTTTGTAATTAATTATCTATTTATCATTTTACTATATTTTGTATAATTTAATTCTAATTTAAATATAATAAATAGAGAAAAGGTAGATACATCTAATTTTATTAATCTCTTAGTTAAGGAATTTGCAAAATAAAAAAGTATTTGAACAATAAAAAGTTTATAGATTTAAATTCAACAAATAATTACATTTTCATTATAAATATAATTCATATAATTATTGATCGAACAAATCTTGTGAATTTTTTAGATAACCTCCACAATCTAATCATCATGAAGAATCAAAACACCCCATAACATAGTACATTAAAGATGTACATCATTGGAAGAGAATAAAATATTTGTATTTAAACACAATGGATCTCTGTCACGGTCTTCCCTCCAAGGATTGAAATGAGAACCAAATTCCCTACTGATGTCTTGCAACATCTCCTTTTCCAAAGAACGACACGAGAAATTTAAAAAAAAATCCTTTTTTTGTGCTCTGAGGATCGTCTAGGGTTGCGATTCTGAAGCGTCCCAGTTGTTGCAATGGAAGCCTTCGAAGGAGGGGAGCCATCGCCCCCTCCTTCAACTAAAGACTCCTTCCACAACCTCCTGGCTACCCAAGGCAAGAAGCTTCCCCCAGCTGATCCCCCCAGCTTCATCAAGAAGCTCGACTCGATCCTGGAGATAGAACTACCCCTTGTTCATCCAATGCGTGTAGCAGTCTCTCTGTCAAACCGTGGACTGGTAGGGAAATTCATGGGGCTTTGGCCGTCATCCAGATCTAAATATAACTGGATCCAAAGAAACTAGCGACCGCTGATCCAGAACAATGTAACCTACTATGCGGTGGGAAGAGGATTCTTCATCTTCGAATTCATCTCTCAGGAAGACAGAGATCTCATCTTCAGGAATGGACCGTATTTCATGGGAACTCAAGGGCTATACCTGAACCGCTGAACACCAAGCTTTGATCCTACGGTGGAAGTACCCAAGGATGTCCCTGTCTGGGTCAGGCTTCCCAATCTCCCGATCCACTGCTAGAACCCCTCTTTGCTTCAGGCAATCGGAAATGGGCTTGGTCAATATATTGACAGGGAAGATCCCAAAGACCAATACTCTTGTGCATGCATCTGCGTGGAAGTGGACCTAGAGGTGGGTTTTCCAGAGGAAATCAAGTTAAAGGTTGGAGAATGGCAGCACTACCAGAAGCTTGACTATGAACAACTACCGTTCAAATGCAGGGGATGCCATGAATACGGACATTTTCAACGAAACTACCCTAAAAATCCAAGCAAGGAGAAGGAAAATGAAGAAGGTTGGAAACAGCCCGGAAAAGGAAAAGCATCATCTAGAGCAAAAGGACAAAGGAACGAAAAGACAATCCTGGCACAACCCAAGGAGCAAGGAAATCGGCCAGAAACAATGACAGAGAACAGTTTTAGAATGATGGATCAAGGACATGCAGAGAAAACAGCAGGCGAAGCACCACAGGAAGTTCCAATAGCTGAAGAGCCGCATGGGAAATCAACCCCAGAAACCAGAGAGATGTCAGTGCCCGAAAGGGAAGAAGAGCAGGGAAAGACTGTCGCAGGCAAGGACACAGGACTGGACATGGAGGAAGGAGAGGTCTCCTCAGACAGTGACTACGAGAGCGCGAGTGACACCATTGTCACCCAAAAAAAAACAGGCAGAGGAAGGAAATCCAAGAAAGAAGAAAGAGAAAATGAGACATATAAAGACATCTTGAGTGGCTTGCAACCAACAATCAGACAACTGATCAATGTAAGGTAGACAAGGAAGCACTCCAGGGTTCCTCAAGGAGCCCATACATCCCCCCCAGGTAAACCATGAAACTAACATCCTGGAATTGTAGGGATTTCGGCAGCAGAATAAAAGAAGAAGCACTTAAGGATATAATCAGAATTTCAAAGGCCGAGATCCTCCTAATCCAGGAGACCAAGATGGAAGAGCAAGACTTCCTCAACACCTCAAAAGCACTCTGGAAAAACAACCAAGGAACAACAAAAAATGCAAGAGGGGCCTCAGGAGGTATAGGAACCCTCTGAAACACTATGAAGTTTGACCTAATCAGAACTGAAACATGCACGCATTGGATCTACACTAGCCTTCTACACAAAGAAACGAGTCCGCTAGTAAGCCTCTTCAATATTTATTTGCCAGTCCTTTTGGATAAAAAAATAATTTGTTGGGACACACTTAAAGATTTTCTACTACTAAATGACCTCGAAAACATCATTATTGGTGGGGATCTAAATGTGACCCTAGTTGCGGTCGATAAAAAAGATGGCTCCATTGTGCGAGATCTAGCAAGAGAATGGGTAGAAGATATCATGTCAGAATGGGAACTTGAGGATGTCAAACCAACTAAAGGAAAATACACATGGTCGAATAAGAGGGTAGGGTCGGGGCACATTGCAGCTAGGCTAGACAGGTTCTTAGTCCAAAGCTCCTTTATGCTTCTGGGCCTCACTCCCTCCTCTTTTATCCTCCCTCACAGTGTATCAGACCATAAACCAATCATGTTAGAGGTTTCGCATGACAGGAACCTCGGACCCATCCCCTTCAGATTTAGCCCAGCTTGGCTTCAATATGAAGGATTCTAGGACCTGGATACCAAGATCTAGAATGAAACAGTAAGAGGCTCAGCCTTTTTCATTTGGGAAGAAAAACTTTGGAGGCTAAAAGTAGCGCTAAAGTCTTGGGCAAAAACCCAATCAACTCCAGTTGTAACTCGCCAAGAATACCAAAAACAGCTCGAAAAACATCAGTTGGAAATGGACGAACATGAGATAACCCCAGAAACTTTACATCAAGAGGATCAACTCCAAATAAATTGGCATCAAGCCTATAGAGAGGAGGAAAAGTACTGGCAACAGAAATCCATAAACCTCTGGTTGGAAGCAGGAGATAAAAACACCAGTTACTTCCATAAACAAGTTGAGGCAAGAAAGTAGTTCAAGACAGTCACGGAAATTTAGGTACAAGATCAGACAATATCAGACTTTTAAGGTATAAAAGCAGATGCGGTAGAAGCCTTTGAAACTCTCTACACATAAACTCAAAGGTCAGTAATAAATCCCAAAGCCTACCTGCTTTCTCTAGTCCCTACTCTCATCCAAGAAGAATTCAACAACAATCTGACCAAGGCAGTCAATCAGCAAGAAATAAAAGAGGCACTTGACCAAATGAACCCAGACAAGGCACTAGGACCAGATGGCTTCACAGCCAGATTCTATCAAAACAACTGGGATATAATAAAACCAGAGCTTACAAAACTAATCCAGAAATCTCAAAATTGCAGCAAGATAGGAGGAAGAACAAATTTGTTTTTTCTGGCTCTTATTCCAAAAGAAAAAGGAGAAGTCAATTTTGGAAGGTTCCGACCAATCTCTCTTTGCAACACAAGCTACAAAATCCTCACAAAAATAATAGCCAACAGAATTAAAAAAAATCTCCCTGCAATCATCCCAGAAAATCAAGGAGGCTTCGTAAAAGGTAAACATATAGTGGACAACATCATTCTAGTTCAGGAGGCCTTGCACTCAAGCATCCGAAGAAAAGACAAAGGTATGCTCATAAAGCTCGATCTTGCTAATGCATTTGATAGAGTAAGGCATAATTTCATGTTCAAGGTCATGGAAAATTTCAGCTTTGCTCTAGCATTTATAAACTGGGTTAAAGCTTGCATTTGTTCCCCCTGGATAGCCCCACTAGTGAACAATTGAGCAAATACGTTCTTTCAAGCCTCTAGAGGTCTTTGGCAAGGCTTTCCCCTCTCTTTGCTTCTTTATGCCATCCAAGCCTCAGTTCTCAGCTTCCAATTGGATCATGGCCAGAATCATAACAATCTCCTTGGCCTAAGGATAGACCCAGGGGTAAAAGATATCAATCATGCCCAATTCGCGGATGACACGTTGTTGATGGGAGGAGCAAGTATGCAGACAACAAAGAAATTTAAAAAGGAGTTGGATGTTTACAAAGAAATCTCTGGAAGTGAAATAAACTTGCCTAAAAGCAAGATCTATGGTTGGAATATCTTGCCAAGGGAAATGCTGTAGATATCAAGAGTTCTGGGAATGGAAGGATGCACCACCTGGGATGCATTTAAATACCTGGGAGTCCCAATTTTCAAATCCAAGCCAAAGGCATCTCAATGGACCCCACTGAGAGACAAGTTAAAAAATAGAATAAACTCCTGGGGAGAAAACTGGCTAAATGTTGCGGGTAAAGTGGTCCTCATCAAAGCAGTGCTAGCAAGCATCTCGATCTACCAAAGCTCCTTGTTATTGGCCTCATCCACCACGATCCAGAAAATCAAAGCGTTAGTCAGAAGATTCCTTTGGGAAGACGAAAATCAGAAAGGGAGAAAACTGCATCTAATAAGCTGGGAAAAAGTAACTAAGCCCTTTTTAGAAGGAGGCCTCCAATTTAAAAACATCCACACCCAAAACTTAGCTTTAGGCACAAAGATTCTTTGGAACCTTATCACTGGGAATTCCTCCTGGAGGAAAAGAGCGCTCTGGAAGAAGTACTTTCAAGACCCAAGGAAAAAATGTCTTGATCGCCCAACATCGATGGAGAAAGGATCCCCTATCTTCTCTTTATGCCAAAAGGCTCTGAAGCAATTTAGACCTCATCTCACCTGGATACCAGGAAATGGTATGGAAATCAATGTTTGGTAAGAATCAATCATGGGAGATCCACCTCTAGGCTCGAGGGAGGGTCTTGACCACCTAAAAGAGTGGATGAGAACTCAGAATTTAAACAGTACGTGGGACCTCTCAATCTGGAAAAATGATGACAAAAAAACTTGGTTAAGGTGGGAAACCGCTAACAGAGCCTCAGAGCTTGAAGAGGAATGGAACACCATGAGGTATTGTTTGCAAGGGAAATGCCCCTTAAAAGAAAAGAAAAAAGACAAGAGAGGATGGGGAGCACTCTCTGGAGTGTACACCACAACAGTAGGGTATAAACACACAGTAACAACCCCTCATGTCCCACCAGACCCAACAATTTGGAAAGCCATCTGGACTCCCAATTCCATCCCAAAGATAGATATGTTTGTTTGGACCATGGCACATGGAGGTATCTTAACTGGAGAAAATCTAAGAAGAAGAGGATGGGAAGGCCTTCACAGATGTCCACTTTGCACTCAAGAGAAGGAAACCACAGACCATTTGCTCCTAATTTGCGCATACTCGGAGGTATGGCAGTTGGTCCTTGGACTGCAACCAAAAACGCTTGTTTTACCACAAGAGGCCACCACCCTGCTCCAAAAATGGAGTACCCTTTGTCACTTTCAGACAACAAAAAAAGGCCAAATCTCCAACCTATGGAGAGCTCTCCCAAAATTCATTCTTTGGAATATCTGGCTGGAACAAAATAACAGGTTATTCAGGGAGACCAAAAGAATCCCAACTCAAGTAGCAACAAAGATAAAGGCCTATTTTGGCGAGAGTGCCCCCTACTTCTGCAAAGAAAATAACTTAAGACCTTTAGAGCCGGAAGAGGTACACTGGATTGAACGCTTTAAACTCTGAGATCAACAGCAACAAATAGGCAGCAATTCACTACAGGAAGCCTGGGAAATTTGGAAGGAAGAGCATGATTTTGAGGATTGGAAAAGAAAAGAAAAGAATCATATCTTGTTCTTTGGTGGGGCCTCCAAAGGAAATCCAAGATTCACAGGCGGAGGAGGGGTCCTAGTAAGCCTCACTGGACATCCAAAACTCGTCTTTGCTTGGGGTTTAGGAGTAGAAGCAAACAACAAAGAAAAAGCTTTGTCCCTCTGGCAAGGGCTAAATCAAGCTATCGCCCAAAACGTCCAAGATCTGGTAATAATAGGGGACTCTAGTCTCATAATTCAAGCACTGATCCTCCGTAACAAGGTCCAAAACGCAAAACTCTAGCACATACTGAAGAAATTTCATTTTCTCCTTGGAATCCTAAGAACATATCAGTTATACCATGTCCTTCGGAAATTGAACACACCAGCAAATGCAGAAGCCAACAAAGGATCCCTCTCAAGCATTGGAACCCTACAAGTAAATGGAACCACGACCAGCATGGAAATATCGTGAGCCTAGGGGAAAGCGTTCAGGAGATGACAGGGACGCGAGCTGGCAAGGAATATTGTCACAGGTTCGGACAAAGAAAAAAGGCGAATCCAAGACAATTAGAGACAATACGGATTTCATATATGAGGGAATTCTCCATCATTGGGATGTTGAAACTCTAGAAAACGCCAAGGATCCAGCAAGGCACCCACACACTAACCCAAACTATGCGATTCGGCTGAGTGCAACGAATCTGGAAGAAACTGAGGTTAAAAGGAGAGGCAGGGAAGAGCCATTTCATCCCTGGAGCAACCGAAGTTTAGGAAGACTTCCACGAAGAGGCATAGAGACCAGAGGCATAAGACACTCATGTAGTCCTAGCGGCACAGGAGAAGCAAGGAAGGCAATGGCGTCCAGCTCAGGAAGCAAACCCATGACGGGGGAAAGGTTTAAATCGTTGGAAGAAGGCCTGCAGCGACTCAAACAACTGCTACACAATCAAGATGATTTTCTCCAGAACATGGACATTGAAGCAGGCAGGCGGCTTGAAATGATTGAAGCAGACATCACCTCAACTAAAATCGGGTTCTCAGAGGAGCTGGAACATCTTTGCAAAGAATTTAAAGATCCAAAGAAGGAACTTGAAGAAAGAATCAACAAACTGGAAGAGAAAATGAAACAACTAAACAAATACTGGCAGTAGGAGTAGGACCTGTCCAAGAAGGGGGGTCCAAGGAATTTTGGCCAGTAGTTCACAGGCCAGGCAAGTGTCTTTTGCAAATAACTCTACAAGGAAAGCATTTTGTATAGAAGCCTTTGCATATCGCGATTCTATTAGCTTTAAAATCTTCACCAGGAAGGAGAGTAAATCCTCCTGGCCTGGTAATAGTTTAGTTGAGCTTGGTTCATCCCTTATCTAACAGCACTAGTGGCTTAGCCACAGCTTTTCTATAATACAGATCCATTATCTGTTATTGTCAAAAAAAAAAAAAAACATCTCCTTTCCCTAACTAAAAATCCTCCAATGTCTTCATAGTAACCAAAACCTTTCATAGAATATTCTCTAAGGTCCCAATGAAATTGCAGTAGATGACAGTAATTTTCTTTAGAGGGATGGCTTATAAGTTGTTGACCTCTGCAACAAGTATTTGATATAGTGCTCTGGTGGTGATTTTCAATTCTCAACCTAATTATTTCAAGTTCATTGGGCTTGAAAAAGAATGCCTTACTACCCATTACGAACTTGACATTAGTGCTCCTCCATTAGTTACCATCATACATCCTTCCTAGCGTTTTGTATAGAAATACCAGATACAAGTTATCATGATCAGTGCCAAAAATATTCTGTATGATTGAATATACTTGTTCTACAGTGTACTTCCCTTTAAACTCCAAAATTCCCTTGTCTTGATCTTTATATGGCACTCTATCTCCTATTACGTGAATTATTTTCCCACATGATTCTTCTTTTGCTCCTAGGTCACCAGTATATTCTAATCCAAATTCCTCTATTGTGGGTTTCTCTTCATGCTTGGGCTCATATTTATTGGTTTCTTTCCTTGGAGAAGACTTAAAATGCGTGTCTCTTCTTTCATTATCGACGATTTCTTCTTCTCACTTCCCAATTTTAGCTATCTTGATTATGATTTTCATAGTTCTTTGGTTTGTTTGGGATTGATGGGTTGTAGCAATTGGGATTTCAATATTGTGAGTAGTATTAAGATCCTCCTACACAAACTGGGGGGTAGGGGATGCCAAATCAAGATCATAATGCAAACACATAGAAAACCTACTCACTATAGAGTAAATAAACATTATGGCTTGATACGAAATTATAGAAGGTGGTTGTATTCTTATGCTCTTCTCTTCTATGCCTATCCTTTGCTCTACTCGACCATAGAACAAAAAACTACTGCACTAAAAATGCAAATCCTTTCTCCCCTTGCAACTAGGGTTATAACTCCTTTTAACTATTAGGGTTAGTGGATTAGATCCCTAATTTTAGAATAGGGTTAGGGTTTTGGATCCTTTGGAATCATATTGGAAACTATATGTGTCTAGCTCCACACATGCAAGTAACATGGAACTGACATAGCCTCCACATGATATTTTGGTGGACATAGCGATGGTCAACTCATTGGGAGCATAGATTTCACATACAAACTTTGTTTTCAATGTATGATACTGTCATTGGAAAGCTTTGGATGAGATATGCATCGTGAGAAGTTGAGTAGTCCACTTTACTTTTATTTTGAACCGCAAAAAAATGTCGTTTAAGACCTTGAAAAACCCTTAAAAGATCAAGACCCCAAATTGTTAAATTTAGGATTTCTTGAGATGACCATAATAAGGCCATAACTCTGATTTTTCACTCTATATAAAACTAAGAAATAAATAAATATATATATCAATCAATTTTGAAGCATTAACCTTTACATTAACTATTGAGTTCATGCTCATCATCTCTAAGGTTTTTTCTTTTCTTGAAAGCAATTTTACAAATATCCACAAATTTCCTTATGAAATTTTTTTGCAAATATCCTCTAACCATTGGGACCTTGTCTTATTTACCCTGTTGCTAAACATTGAATTCAATGTCTTCAAGCCCTTGCAAAATAGTTCACCACTCTTTGAATTAGCTTACTATTTTTCTATAGCATCATCCATATCTACAAGTGGAATACTATGTGTAATAAATTTAACAACAATGCGCAAAGAGATTTTGTTGAACAATTAGCATACAAACTTTGGTATTTGATACTTTGAAAATATTTTTGTTGATCATTTCACATACAAACTTTGATATTTGATGATTTTCCAATAATATGCCTCCTTTCACTCTTAGAGTGGTGTCCTTCATACGAGCATCAAGATACCTATATCCAAGTGACTAGTAGTGTTTGCAATTTCTTCCAAGAGGCCTCTGTGGTTATAAGGTGAATACAAAACCAATAGACACCACCATTTTGCTAGTAAAATTTTCAAGTGAATAACCAAATTTCAAATGATACCATTATTATACCATGTCATTAATATTGATATTATTATTGGTGTCAAAATTGTTTTTTTCTTTTGTAAATCATAGTAGAGCGTTATATTACTGTAGTAAATATGATACAAACTAAGAATCTTGGTCTGCCTAAAGGAAACCAAACCATGGGATCCTTACGATCGGTTCTTAATAAAACTCCTAGAGGTGACTGGTTTGCCAAAATTGGAAACCAAACCAGACTTCTCTTTTAAACTATAAGAAACATAGCCAAAAATATAAAGCTAACTATCCACTTGGGTATAGACTACCAAATCCTACGACATTCCCTACACAACCTAATGCATGGCTTGGGTATAGACTACCAAAGCCTGCAACATTCTATACTACACCCTACTACTTCCTAGGCATGACTGCCACTATAGACAAAAGACATTACAGACATAAGACTAAAAAGTGTTAGAGCACCTAGGAGTGGTCCCTCACCCTACCCGCTTGGCCTTTGTTGTCCTCCTTTGGGGAGATTGTTATGGTTCTTCGAATCTGAGTCGGTCCTCCTTGGCCATCCATAGGTGTTATGTCCAGATGGTGGATGTATCTCAGGAACTGATGGAATTGCGTAGCGATACGCTCTTACTTACTTTGCTGGTTCTTTTCAACCTCCACTAACAACTTGACGATGGTTTCTAACCCCCTGATTTGATGATGAATTTTGTCCAGCATGGTTTTAATCTCCTGATGGTATTCCTTGCATGCCTCCTCCCAACCAGACTTTACTTTCCCTATCAACATTTTTGTGATCCATGTTGTCTCCATTGTTCTGTGGTAGAGGGTCTCCCTGGGACGGGTAGCCCCCATATATGTTATGCAGTCTACCTCCTACGCAATCTCCCCCCACTCTTTACCACTCCACTCCTTGATCTATTCCTCCCACTTATTTATATCCTCCTTCCCTTTCTGCGAGACCATTGTTTGGAAAGTGTTTGTTGCCTCTCTCACACCCTGCTCAATTCTAGTCAAACGCCTCGATCTTTCCAGGATCTCCTTCCCCTGGGGGCTTCTCTTTCTCTGGGTATGTTTCAAGCATGCCATGTCTCGATGCCTACCTGACACTCTACTTTGTCCTTTCTGTCGGTGCCTCACTTTGCGTCTCTCCTTAACTAACCTGCTCTAGAGACTATATCTTTCACTACTATCTAGACCCTTCTGGTTGTAGCCTTGTTTGCTTCTCTCCTTCTTATAACAATCCCTCTTCTGAGTGCTTGTACCGCCTACTAATTTTAGCCTGAGGTGGTGAGATCGACCCTCTTTATTGGATGGTAAGGCTGAATGGGCCATTATGTTACAATCGCTTCCTCAGTCCTTGCTTTTGTCCCTGCTTGCTCTGTATCTGGACGCTCTTGGTCCAATACTTGTCCTGGGGGGCGGTGATCCTCCCTTGATTATCACCATCTCCCAACCCCTTAACTCATCATGAATTTTCGACTTGCTACTTGGCCTCTCTCCCTTACTATCATCTCTAACCTTTTTGTTGTTCACTATGTCCATTTGTCTGCCCACTTGATTCTTGTCTTGTTCCCACATGATAACTAGGGGGCAGGTGTTGTAACTATCATATGCCTCCTGGGTCCCACGTCGGGTCGAAGAGCCCCGCGTCATCCTCGATGTGACCCTCATCCCTGAAGCTACCACCATGATCTCGTTCTTCCAAGTGGATACAATCCTATCTGAGTTAACCCCTTGGGATTTTGGACCAAACCTCGTCCAGCTCATGTCCCTCCCTGTTTACTCCTTTGTTGGCTAGCCTGTTCGCCAACGCATTTGTCGACATGTGAATCCATCTAAACTCTATCGTGTTCAAGGTTTGCAAATGTTCCCTGATTTTTTGAAGGGAATGCGCTATACACCAATTCCTTAACACCTTTCCCACCTTGGTTCCATACTGATTTTTCTTTGTTGTGTTAACAACCAGTGTCGAATCTCCTTCTATGATGACATTCATCGTGCCCTCTCTGCGTATAATTTCTAGGCCAAGTTCCAGATCTCCAAACTCCGCTACATTATTTGTAGAGTTTCCCATGCTCCCAGCGTGCAGACATAAGATGGTCCCTCCACTGTCTCTTATTACCCCACCAACTCCTGCCACCTCAGGATTGCCTTTCTCCACCCCGTCAAAATTCAACTTGATGAAGCTTGTCAGAGGCGGAACCCAGGTATTGACTCCTGTCTGGATCTATGGATCCCGGGCCACAGGTATGTTAAGGCTCCACTCTTTTAAATAGAACAATTCCAAAATTCGTAATTCTTGGCCTGTGTTTTGGTTTTTGGAATTGTTAAGGTTAAGGCTCTATATTGTTTCTCTTATTTGAGTTATGATATTGTATTTATCCTCGAGGACGGTTGGCTTTCATTATTAAAGAGTCGCTTGTTTCGCTCTTTCCAAATTGCCCATATCACCATCCCTGGCGTTAGACCCCAGCATAGGTTCACCACCTCATTATCTATATACCTCTCCTTCCAGTTTTTTATTGTGGCTCTGATATCCCCCCTTACCCTATTTGACTGATGGTAAATCGTGGCCACACAATCTCAGATATTGGTTGTATAGTTGCACTCGTCTAGGAGATGATCCGTCAATTCTTCCTGGATCTCACATAGATGACACCGTGGGGGTCCAATGAATCCTCTTTTTGTTAGGTTCTCCCAAGTCAGTATCTTCTTGTGTAATATTAACCATTCAAACATTTTAATCTTTGGCCATTGAGGGCCCTTCCAGATCCTCTCCCAGTGGGGTTTTGGGTTTTCTTGGTCTTGTCCTGCTATGTAGTGTTGGGCTTCTTTTATATTGAATTCCCTCCATTTTTTCTTCCCCATCTTAATTGATCCTCCTCTTTCGAGACCCCAATTTTCCTTTTACCCAATTCCTCCTCAATCTCGTTCATCAACGGGTCTCCCTGAGCTCTGTTTTGTGGATTGATGTTGTCCCAAATTCTCCATCTGGCGTTCTCCTCCCTCTGTTTCCAGTACTGATGGACTTTCATTTTCCCTTGCTGAGTCATCTCTTTCTTAATAACCTCTTTGTCTTGGTTTTCCATTATGGGTTCCTATTGCCAAGCATCCTCCTAGAATCTCGTTGTTCTCCCATTCCTAATTTCCCAAAAACTGTGACCCTGTATCCAATTTTTATTCCTCCAGGCAAGATTCCATATGGTTGAACCTTCCCCTGTGCCCATGAACCTGATCCTCTCATGGGGGTTGACCTCTGGGGCGTATTTTTTTTTCCACAGTTTAACCCATGGCACCGAGCTATCTTTTACCCATCTCCACCACAGTTTTTCCCCGTAGGCCTCGTTGGTTACCCATGGGTCTTATAACCCGAGGCCCCCTTTGTTCTTTGGTCTGCACACTTTGTCCCATGTCACCAAGGCCCATTTATTTTTGTCCTCGGCTCCTCTCCATAGGAAGTCTCTCTGGATTGCTCTAATTTTTTGTAGGATGCCTTTTGGGGCCGGAAACACTGACACAAGATATGTCGGGATTGATTGTAGGATCGCTTTAGTTAGGATTATCCATCCTGCTAGGTTCAGAGTTCTGTAAGTCCAATTTTTAACCTTCTCTTGGAGTTTGTTGATGACTCCTTCCCATGCTATATTCCTATGTGCCTTGTCTGTCAGGGGCACCCCCAAATAATTCGTTGGGAGTGTTTTCCTCTCAAACCCCAATATGTTGGCCAGGTTCCTTTGGACTGTTGGATTTGTGTTGAAGAAGTAGATCATGGCCTTAGAGTGGTTTATTTCAGCCCTCAAGGCCTCTCCAAACTCTTCTAAAAAAAATTATATGCCTTTGCTTCCTTGACCATGGGGATTCCATGGAGCAAGGTATCGTCCACAAATGGTTGGTGTGTTGAGGTTGGGCAATCTTCAAACGATTTGAGGCCTTTGATTTATCCTTTGGTCGTTGTTGTCTTTATGCTCCTGCTAAGTCCTTCCATCATTAAAATGAAAATGCAAGGGGATAGAGGATCCCCTTGTCTTATACCCCTCGGGGGGTAGAACGGCTTGGTTGGAGCTCCATTTACTAGAAGTGAGAAGATCGTTGTAGAGACAAGGTTGATTATCCATTTAATCCAGTGCTGGTCAAACCCAAATGCTTCCATAGTTTTCGCCATATAGTGCTGGTCAAACCCAAATGCTTCCATAGTTTTCGCCATATAGTGCTGGCTTATTTTGTCATAAGCCTTGGCCAAGTCCAACTGGATTAACATCCCCACTTTCTTTTAACATTTTCGGGTGTGTATTATTTCATGGGCTTGTATGGTGTTATCCAGAATCTGGCTCCCCTCCACCAAGTCTGCATGTTCCTGTGAGATCAGAGTTGGGAGAAGTGGTTTCAATCTATTAGCGATTACTTTTGAAATTATCTTATACACAACATTGCACAAGGCTATCGGTCAATAGCAATCATGAGTTCTTGCTTCATTTTCTTTTGGGATTAGAGTGATCATTGTGGCGTTCAGGGACTTCAAGATTGAGGCTAAGCGTCCAGAGTCCTCCACTATACCATAAATTTCATACTTAACCACATCCCAACAAGCTTTAAAAATGTCCACTATGAAGCCATCTGGGCCTGGGACCTTTCCATTTGGCATATCTTCAATCACTTGCTCCACTTCTTCCTTTTATATGGGTTTGCAAAGGTTGACATTGTGTTCCTCTCTTACCAACTTAGGGATGTGCCTTACAATCCTCTGGATTGCTTCGGTCCTGTCCAGGTTGGGTTCTTTGGCTATCCCCTAGAAGTGTTTGACCAGAGTGTTTTCAATGTCCTGGTGGTACTCTCTCTCTATCCCATCCTTATCCCGGATCTTCAAAATTTTGTTATGAGATCTTCTCACTATAGTTGATATGTGGAAGAACTTGGTATTTCTCTCCCCTTCCTTAAGCCACTGAATTCTGGACTTTTGTCTCCACGGGGTCTCTTCTTGCTTACATCTAGCTTCCTAATCCTGGAGTAATTGGTTCTCCTCTTTTTTCCTCTCCTCGGTGTAGCCTTCTTGGATGCATTGCTCCTGCAGCTTTTCCATTCTTACCTCTATCAGTTTTTTTGCCTGGTCTATGTTTCTGAAAACTTCTTTGTTCCACTTCTTGAGATTTTCCTTTATGTACTTAAGTCTTTTCTGAAGTCTAAACATCTTTGTCCCTTGTTCCTGGATTTCCTCTTGCCACTAAGCTTTGATGTTCTCCTTGAAGGTTGGGTGGTCGATCCATAACTTCTCGAATCTGAAAGGCATGTTCTTTGGTGTTGCCTAAAAATTTGCCTCCAATCGCACCGACTAGTGTTGATCCCCCCCAGGGGAGGATGTTGCCTTCCAGCGCTAAACCCTACAAGATGATGAATTCCGAGACTAGGAATCTGTCTAGCCTCGTGGCCACCTGGTGGTGTAAATGTCTTTTGTTGTTCCAGGTAAACTGTGTATTACTAGTCCTGATGTCCACTAGCTTCGTTCTTTCAATGAAGGTTTTGAACTCTTCCGCATCTCTGTCCAATCTTTGGTTGCCCCCTTTTTTCTTAGCCAGAGTAGTTATAATGTTGAAGTCCCCCGCCATAATCCAATGGAGGTTATTGTTCCGTTCCTTTAGGTTTTATAGGTCTAGGAGCATTCTTCTCTTATCTTCCAATACCCAGGGTCCATATACATTTGTACATATGACCTCCTCTGTGTTCCCTATCACTTGCATTTTTACAGATAATGAGTGCCTAGTGGCTTCTGCAGAGAGTAGATTCACTGATTGTGGGTTCCACATGGTGAGAATGCCTCCCGCCATACTTTGACTATCTATAGTCAGAAGCTTGTACTTATTCCAGTACTTCTTACTTATTATTTCTATTCTGTCCATATTACATTTGGTCTCTTGAATGAAGCATATATCTGGTTGTTCCATCTTCAGTCTATTTTTTAGGATTCGTTGTTTTCTATGGTTGTTCAGGCCCCTTATGTTCCAAGTAATAACTTTCATTTAAACATGTGGGGGGGAGTTGGGAAAGATCTTTTTGATCTTACCTGAATTTATCAGAAGCACTCCTAATTCATGTAGGGCTACGTTGTTTGATTTCCTCCCTTTCTTCTGTCTTGCCTGCTTTGGTGAGTGTTGTGGCTGACCTTCTCTTGTTTTGATACCCAAGTTTCCTATTTCGCCATGCATGTGCTTGATTCCTTTGGTATTTGCTTCCTCCCTCAGAAGGAATAGGCATTGGATGCGATCCAGTTGCTTCGTTGGTATATTGTCGACTCCTTGCTTTTTCCATTGTTCCAGTATATTCAGGAGGTCTATCCCTTCCCTTTCCACAATATCTCTTAGGTCTGTGTCTTCTGTTCCAACCTCGCTTGGTGTCATTTCCGAATCGTCATCGACCTCCAGCATTGGGGTATTTGTGTCTTCGTCTCCTTCTTCGATTGTGCCCTTGTTGTGCACGTGATTTCCTTGAGGGTTTTGACTCTCTGCGGTCTTATTTGCTTCATGTTTGTTTGTCTCCCTTTCCTTTTGTCTTTTTTGTTCCTCCTCTTCCCCCTATTTTGTATTTCCCTGTCCTTCAAATCTATTCCTCGATTCCGGGTCGCTCATTGTGGGGCGCTTTCCTTGTCTCTTATTTCCTCCGCCTTTGTAGTTTGGCCTAACAAAACCGTCCTTGTCCTGGTGTTGTTTTGAGTTTTCCTGTTCTGATTTTTTGTTTAGCGGGCATTCTCTTAGTAGGTGCCAGTGTTCATGACACCTTCTACATCGAAACGAGACATGTTCATAGTCTATGCTTTGGATCCATTCCTCATCCTTGAACTCCAGACGGATTGCCTCCGTGAGTGCCCCCGAGACATCCATCTCTATACAGATTCTCGCATAGGATGTATACTTCCCTTTTAATGTTGCATCAGATGTCTTGACATATTTCCCCGGCTTGTTCCCTATGGCTTTGCAGGTGGATAACAACTAGTAATCTAGCGGAAGAGTATAACCTAAGCCAGACTGGGACGCTTTTAAAAGTCTCATTTTCCGGGGAGAAGTTTTCCTTCCAAGGTCGCATGTACAATCCCGTTGAGGCATGGAAATACGGTCCCCCCTCAAAGATCTTATCTCTATCTTCTAAGTTCATAAAGACTAATGTGAAAAATCCTTTCGATCCCAGGTGGAGGTCTACTTCTCCACTCGGCTTCCATTAGTATTTTATCAAGCTGCGCAGGGTGTTTTCTGTCGGCCATAGGCCCATAAACTTGCAAATCAAGGCGTGTGTCTTCATCTGATCTCTGAAGAGTTGGGTCTGGGGATCTTCTAGAATAACCTTTGGGATTAATGTTGTTTTTTGTTTCCATGGGTTGTTCCCTCCTCCCCCACTTGGGTTTGTCGTTTCTGATGTACTACTCTAGGCCTCCTTGGTCTCCTCCCCCACTCTTTCTTTTTTTCCCTGGTTGTCCTCTTTATGGTGCTCTAGCCCTGATCCCGAGGTCCCTGTCAGAGGTTCCTTAAACCCTATGCCGCGTGGACTTTCCGCTCTATCCACCACCCCCTGCTTATAGGAGGGAGTCTCGCTCCCTCCCCCTTTGGTTACCATTCTTCTCGCTGTTGAAACTGTAACCCTAGAACCAGTCCCTGGAATCTTCCATTAAAGCTTGTTAGATCTCGAATGATTGCATATGTCAAAATTGTTTTTGATAATATGCCACCAAGAACATTAATTATGAGTTTTCAAGAACAAAGTGAATTTAAATTCATTTTCTTTATTAAAATTATAAGATCTCTTTTATATCTTAAAAAACTTAGATTAAGAACATTAAAAACACTTTCTTTGAAACTAACTAAAATGGAATGACTTAATTAGATATAAACTTGATTTATAAACATTTTAAACTATTTTAAAAACACTTTAAAATTAATGTTAATGATTGTTCTTTAAATGTAAGATGAATAAAATAACTTATTTGGCCTTTATTTGAAATGCGATATGAACAAAGTATTTCACAAACAGTTTCAAATTACACACAAACTAAGTATTTCATCATAAACACCTCAAGTTAAGGGAGGGTTTGTAATCATTCTAAGAATTTAATTTATGGTTTCCTTAAATATAGGGATTTAGGAGTGACTCATTTGAAATTTTGTGTTGTAATTATAATGAAAGTTATGGTAGTTAATATGTTGAATAATATTACTTAAAAAACAATTAATAATATTAATAATATTATTTATTAAAAAAAATTAAATTAATATAAAAACAGTTTTGCTTTTCTCTTTATAATACATAAAAGAAAACTATTTAATAATAAAATAACCATATATATAAACAATTACATAATTTCACATATATAATGTTTATGTTTTTCTCCTCATAAACTTACTACCAAAAAAAATATTTA
>ML783854.1:696043-708821 GCA_009831015.1 Picea engelmannii | reverse complement strand
AATATATATATATATATATATATATATATATATATATATATATATATATATATATATATAATAATAATAAAGAATTACATAACTTCACATATATAACGCTTATGATAAAGACATACCTCCCATCTTATATATTAAAAATCCAAGACTAGAGTACAACCACTAACTTCTAATAGGTACTTTAATATAGGTTATTTGGTTTTTAGTATTAATGTTAATATTGGAATACTATGTTAATTTAGAGATTTATAATTTAAAGTTAGTATGGGTATAAATTTGGTTTTGTTTATTATATATAAGTTTATTTAAATTAATAATGATTATATATAAAAGTTTAATAATAAAATATATTTTTTATAATAATAATTTAATTTTAAAGTTATAGCTAATTTAGATATCAAATTGTTTTTGTTGGTGTATACATACTTTATCTTCTTTGAATTTGATTTTATGATATTTTAAAAGAAAACACATATTTTTAATTATTAGACAAATTAGAATGGTATGAAAAAGAGTTGACAGTTCATCCTTTCACTACATAAAACCTCAAATAGTCTAAAAAAAACTTAAATTTCAAAACTAACTTTCAAATTTCGAAGGTCAAAGAAGAATGAGAAAAGGTGATATTACAACAATACAAATACTGAATCTCAAAACTAACTTTCAAATTGAGAAAACTTTTGTTGTAGCAATAGGTTTATGGGAAGGTTCATGTGTTTACATGCAAGCTATACAGAAATCTGCAACAATCACTCAGGCGTGCTATACAGAAATATGCAACAATCACTCATGGGCAATTGTGAAGTAAATCGAATCAATCAAATCATGGACGGGTGTTCAGTAGATTGGTCAGTGGAACATCAACTGGAGTTGAAAAATTCCTGGGAAACAATGTCGTGACGTTTAGGCACATGTCGGATCTATGGCTTGAGATGCGACGGGGTCTCTGCCAGCTTTTCCTCTTCAGATTGTGGTGGCCATGGCAAGAGCGACAGATAGAGGCAGACGAGGCAACCAAACTATGGAGATACCGTTACAGATATGATCCAATTGTTTTTGTTTATTTATGCTTATGACGGTTAGCTCTTTCTATTAGTGTAATCGCTTTTAAGAGGTCTAGTGACTGCTAAATTTTAACTACCTTTTTTCATCACAGGAATTCCCAAGATGTCTCAAAATTAACACTCATCACAGGAATTCCCAAGATGTCTCAAAATTAACACTCCTAATGACCTAAAAATAGATAATATCATGGGACCCCAAGTTACTGTTTGAGAACACATTAAGCAAACTAGGAAACAGAACATATTTTAGCAGCTGTAGCCATAAAAAAGGAACCCATATTTCTTAGAATGTCCGACGTGAGGGTTTAAAGGGAAACTTTCTGACCACCACACCAACACAGTTGTTACATTGAGCAGAATACAATCTGTACATATTTTAAGGCCTCAACATGCCACTGATATATACAAGAAGACCACTAGTGTACTTAGTTTTAGAAAGCAGCCCAAAATTGGCCCTTGACTATACTCTTTGAAATAAGAGATTCCATAATTTAAGTTTCCTGAAATCTTACCACAGTTACCCTCTCCTATAGTGAAGCAACCAACTAGGTCAACCTTCTGATACATGCATTATTGCTGAAAGACTTGGTCTGGTTATGCACAGTTTCAAAGGCCTGCATGCAAACACTAGAGAAGCCAGTCATGGCCTGAAATACATTTGGAAGCCCTGTCTGCAAATTGTTCAAGGTCATTGCCCTGCTGACTGCAATGGACTTCAAATGCTTGGACTTCTCTTCTTCAACTTTCCTCCCCAAAGCCTCTGTTTTAGCCTTTTTCTGTGCCAAAGGGTCTGTTCCTCTTCTGTCTGGTGTAGCATAAGGATCATAGTACTTGGTTTGCATATTGCGCAGTGAAATCAACTTCTTCTCGAGCTCTTTTGAGAGGCTTTCGGACTTCCTTGCTTGCTTTAGCTCTTCTGCTTGCTGTACTACTATGGCATGCATAACTGTCATAAAACTTTTGATGCCCCCACAAGCTGACTGATCTGGCAGCCTGTCTAGAGCTAGCTGCCACTCTTCACACAATGTGTACAGAGGCTGGTGATGTTCCATTATTCCCTCTGCTTCATACTTAAACTGATTAAGACTTAGCCTTAGCCATCCATTCAGAGCCCGCATATAATCTCTCTGGCTCTTTATCCATCTACAAAAACTGTTATACCAAGCAGTCACCTGAGCTTCCAATTGAATAGTTGCCTGTCGATGATAACTACTTGTGGCCTCTGCGCTTGCCAGATTATCCAAATGCCTTACCTGTTGGACAATATGATTTTGGACCTGATGGCATTCATACATGGCCCTCCACATCTGCATTAGCCTGCATTCAACATAGTTAAATGAAAATCAGAGTCCGAACTTAGCCTAATATTATCTGTCTGGCTAAGAACAGCTTAGCAGTTGACACCTGCCGGTGATGACAGTTGAATGAAAATCCAAAATCCCAACATAGCTATAAATATACTGGGAAGATTGCATCTAACAAAATCTACTCAAATTCAGAGAGCACGATCATAAGACAATCAGTATGGTTTTTGTAGAAAAAAAAAATGTAATTTTTAGGACTGAATTCATCATTGGATCAATCTCCGTGATGAATTTCACCATGGATCAGTTGAAAGTTCAGTCATCTAGTAGGATCAGTTCACCAACTTCAAATTAAAGCGGGCTGAATTCCTATTCATCCAAGGTTACAGAGATCCACATCAATGAACTTATTCCCTTGGTACGTATCTGATAACTTAATGGAAAATGCAACCAAAATGCAATGCAAGATAGAAAGTTTGTATGGTAACCAGTTTAGATCTATCTTAAACCTTGATCCATCAACCATACAGAGGGATCAAATTTTTTAAAGTGTAAATTTTTTATCATTTCATGTCATGTATTAATTTCTTTACATTAAATGATAAAAAAAGTTACACCTTAAGAAATTTGATCCCCTCAGTGCTTGATAGATCTGGGTGTAAGATAGATCTATACTGGTTTAAATTTTTAGATGTTGTCATGTATATATGTACATACATAGTTATTTATTTTTTATTTAAATTTCTTTTTGTTGTCAAGTAAGGTAACGTTATGCTTATGTGACAACATCTCCCTCATACTAGGCTGTAGAGCACCTCCCTACTCTCGGTGCAACAAGGGTTGAAAAACAAATTTTAATCTAAACACCCTAATAGATTCTATCATTCTAACACTGTCAGACTCTGATTAGCACAGGATCTACTTAATGATGGTTAGCAGAAATGACTCCACATAGGTGTCTTACATTGGATTTCACTGTTTTAGTTGTTTTGACAGTTTTTCCATGCGTTGGGTGAACAGTTTTCTCGTAAGTATTGCGGACATTTCTTTCTTCTTTCTAAGTATTCTGATTGGCAAATTTTCCCCAAACATAGTAGTCAGTGTTCATGTTGCAGCAGAATTGCTAACTTTTTCCCAAATAATGTAGTCACTGTTCCTGTCGCACAAATCTACATTAAATGGTTCCTTTTGTTTGATTTGTGGAGCTCTATGAACTCCAATTCCACAATAACAGTACAAGTTACTGATTGACAAATTTTCCCCAAACATAGTAGTCAACGATCCTGTTGCAGCAGAATTGCTAACTTTTTCCCTAGTGTAGTCATTAAATGTTTACTTTTGTTTGATTTGTGAGGCTGTATGAATCCCAATTCCACAATACAGTACGAGTTTAAAAAATTGGACAGCTAGCTATTATATAACGAAAAAATGTAGTTTGGCATATCATCTTGCAAAAGAACAGAAATGCAGGTGTTGCTTTACCCTTTAGATAGCTCCATGAGTTGAGGATAGAGTTCAGTTTCTCTCAATTTCAGAATTGCTGCAGAAGTTGTATCAACAGCCTGGAATGCAACCATTATCTGAGACTGCAGTCTCTTTATAGCTGCTTTAGTCTTCTCAACCTTCAGTTCATCTTCCCCCTTCAATTCCTGCTTCCTCAACAGTACCACTTTCTTATCATGCTCTTTCTTTGCAGATTCCCTACACTGCACACCACATGGATAAAAATCAATATGATGGACTCTCAAAGATTGATCTCCATAGTAGGAAGGCCTATGCCATATGTTCAGCAGTCCTCAAGAATTGATCTTATATGCAAGTTTAAAAATTGTGCCAACGGTCAACTGGTCTTCGTTTGATGGTTAAGAGAGCTGGGGTAAGACATGTTTGCTCCTTATGCATAGCCAGCATTATACACCGAGCAGTGCAGCAATAAATGTGATAATATTGGAGGACACATACTGTTGGATAAAAAATCTATGAAACAGACTATGCAAGAGAGTAATTAAAAAGCACCGAGCAGTGTAGAAATAAATGGAGTAATTAAAAAGCACCTAGTAGAGCAAGGTAGAAATAAATGTAATATATGTTGGGATATAGAAATAAATGTAATATATGTTGGGATATATACATTCAGACAATATATAATCCAACATTTATTTCTACACTGTTCGGTACTTTTTAATTACTCCTTACACATTTCACATTTCTGTTTCGTAGATTATTTTACAAATTTATATAATCCAACATTTATTTCTACACTGTTCGGTAATTTTTAATTACTCCTTACACAGTTCTGTTTCGTAGATTTTTTTACAAATTTATATAAAAAAGAACTTGAAGTGGGAAGAACATACCCTGACTTCGTCGTAAAGCTTCTTTTCCCATGCATAAAGCCTTTCTAGTGTAGAACAATGGCTTCCGTGTATGCTGCGTCCATTATTGTTCAAGTCAATACTATCTCTGGTCACCACAATAGGTGATTTAGAAGGCCAACCCCAGGAGGATAAAGCACTGAACACCTTTGCAGAATGGTGACTGCCCTCTACACCAACAAATCATAAAAACAAAAACAGATAAGGCAAACAATATTTTCAAGCATGTGTATCTATTGTCTAATGGAGCCTTAATCAAAAGCATAGGATAAACAGCTGAAATTAACCCCCCTTCCCGGCAACAGATTCAGGGGATTTCAGCAAAAATCATAGTTTAACTCATAGTTCCACTATGCCCAAGGGTTTTCCTTGTCTCCAAGTGGACACGGAGGCGCAGAAGAACTTGCATCCCGCTGGATGGTTCGATGAAACCATGAATTTTCATTTTATGGGTTTCCACGTGTCTGAGTGACCCAGAAGGACAAAGAAACTTTTAATCGTATTGGATGGATCGATAGAGCCATGAATTTGCATGGTTTCAGCATGCCAGAAGTGCAGAAAAACTTGGATCGCGCAGGGTCCGTTGGAGGGAATCATGAATTTTCATGGTTCCACCATGCCACAAGTAGTTTTCCGTATCTCTGAGTGAACCCAGAAGAGCAGAAAAACTCGAATCCCGCTGGACGGATCGATGGAACCATGAATTTTCATGGCTGCAACATGACCAAGGGGTTCCCCGGGTCTTTGAAGGTCTCTGAGTGGACCCGGAAGTGCTTAAAATCTTGAATCCAGTTGGATGCGTTGGATGGATCAATGGAATCATTAATTTTTCATGGGTCCACCATGCTCGAAGGGGTCTTCTGTTTCTATGAGTGGACCCAGAAGTACAAGAAAACTTGAATCGGGTTGAAATAATTAATATTTTTGTTGGGCCAAGGTTGCCGGAAAAGGGTTTTGTTTTCAGCTGCTTATCCAGATTGCAACACAAAATATCATAACTACAACAAAATTACACTAAACTACAACTTGTGATTGATTGAGAGAGAGTTAAATAAAGTACTCATGGGTTCGCCAATGGCGGACTGGAAGTGGGTCTCTAAGAGCCTTGAGACCTCATTACCAGCTGCAGAAGCCTTCAGAAAGTATTCATCCAGCTCTCGGACCATTGCTCCGAGATCCTTCCGGGTCCTTGAAATAACCATGGCCAAATCGGAGTCTTTGGTATACCAGCTACTGACCATGGAGGAGTTATCGTCGGTCTGTGGCTCTGGAGACTTGGCATTCTCATGATGGACCCTCTCGCGCTCGTACTCAAGATCGGTGGTGGTGGTGACAGTGGTGGTGGTATCTTCCCACTCCTGCGCCTGCGCCTCCGCCTCCCATTCCTGCATGCGCCTACGCTCCTCCTGGGAAATGCTCAGCCTCGTCGCCGGCGCCGGTGCCATCATTGCCCTCCTTTGCTGATCAGCAGGAGGCGAAGAAGCCCGGAACGGGTCCCAGAACTCCCATGCCGAAGCCTGAGCGGGTGGCGGCGGCGGCGGCGGTGGTGCGTTCGAATGCTGGGTGCTTGCCCAGCCCCCGCCACTGGCCTCCTCACCGCCTTTCGAAGCCGTGCCGCTGCTGTAAGACGAATCGTTGGACCGGACGGTTTGATATGGGCTCATCTCGGGCGGAGGCGGAGGCGGAGGCGGAAGGGTCCGAGGCAAACTCGGGTAATGCCGATACTGGTGCTGCTGCAGCTGGCGGCAGGGCGTTTCCAGGGATGACGAAACCGCCATTTCCATGGATTCTCCTTCTGCAAATTGACGCAGCGCCGCTCCCGTATTCCGCAATGCCTGTAAATAGAAGCCATGGGCAGCTGCAAACTCATGCCTCGACCTAACTGCATGCTTCATATATCGTCTGCGCGACTTGCATCTCGCTAACAGCTCTTCATTCTCCACTCTGGAAGTAGCACAACCCATCTCGGCTACCCTATCTTATGTGAGTCGAACTTGGGTTGGGTTAGTTGTGGTAAACTTACACGTCTAACCAAATCGCTGAAAATGAAACTTGGACTGGTAAACTCACAAGCCTATACAGCATTATCCTGAAAAGAGAACTTGGAATAGTGATGAATAACAGCATTGTCCTGAAAATAGAACTTGGAATAGTTAGTTCTCTGAGAATCAAACATGAACTAGTTGTGGGTGCTCTTATGCTAGTTGTAACAAACTCCAAAATCTCATACAAGAATGTGTTGAGAATCTAACTTGGGCTAGTTGTGATTACTTGTGAGTAACATTCAAACTCAAAATATCTCCGAAAATCTAACTGAGGCTAATGGTGGGTAGCTCCAAAACCTATACAGAACCCAGACAGAAATGTTCTGAGAATAAAATTTGAGCCAGTTATGACAAACGAGGAAACACTGCACAGAGATGCGCTGTGCTTAGAATGGAACTTGGGTAAACTGATACAGAAATGCTCTGAGAATGAAAATAGTACTTTGGATTAGTTGTGAGCTGAGAATCGAACTCAGGCTGTTTGTAGTAAACTCATATACAGTGATCTAAACGTCGAACCAAAAACTCTCGCAGATCTACTGCTTGACCACAGTCCAACTGACTATCTCATCTGTATTCAAGAGCTGGGTCATGATTTTAAGCCGAGAGATGATCTATAAGCAGCGATCACATGCTTGCAGAGCCGAGCTGAACGAACCGTTCTATCCACCTACTGCTCCATTAAAATCAGTCTGTAACGGCCCACAATACAGAACAGATCCCTGGAATTCTAAATCCCTGGCAGCCTATCATTAAAACAATGAATCCAGAGGACGGCCCCCATCGAGGTCTACTTCTCGTGTGTGTATAGAAATCCGAGAGCAGCAGGGTGCTCGAAGACTGCGCCGTCGCTAATTTGACCGGGAAACGAAATTAGAAGGGCAAAACGGGGGAGTATGGTGGCCGTAGTTCTGTTGTGTTTGTGGAACAGATAAAGCAAGGCAATCGTAGTTGTCGCATTCAGGGGAAATGCCAGGCCGTCAGATCTCTGCAGGGCGAGGTGGGGCCCGGCCGCCGATGCTGTCTGGGGCCGTACCTGTTCCCCATGTTCATGAGCTCTTGCCGTGAAACAGAACACGTTATGGTTTCCTACTGTCTGCCGGGAAGGGAAAATATATTTTATCTATAAAAAAATTCCATTTTATGTTTTAATATATTATTTCATGTATTATGTGTGTGTCTTATTCTGAAGCCTCAAGAAGCCACTGGAGCCCACAACGATGGGATATGCCATTGTACTTAGGGCAATCAATATGCACCGAGTAATGGCTAAGGGAAATCAATATGCACCAATTTATGGCAGTGTATGTACAAAGTGCAAAGCAATAGGCCATACATGACATACAATGCATACATTATTATAAATACTACATTTTAATGTTGTATAGTTATTGTATTACCATATATCACAACTAACATTAAATATTTTGTTATGCAATATTGAATGTTACATAAGGATGGATATGTGTCATTGGATTTGAATTGTTTCAAATTTCATAGTATATATCTAATAATAATAGAAACAATAAATACTTTACTATAATAAATACTTTACTATGTAATAAGTACTTTACTATGTAATATTAAATATTGTATAATTTTTGTATTACCATATATCGCAACTAACATTAAATACTTTGTTATGCAACATTGAATACTACATAAGAATGAATATATACTATTGAATTTAAATGATTTCAAATTTCATAGTGCATATCCACCCAGACAAACGATAAATATTTTACTATATAATATTGAATACTACATAAGACGGGTATGTATCGTTGAATTTAAATTGCTTCAAATTCGATAATACATACTCACATAATATTGAGTGGATATTGACAACCATAAACTAAGTCATATTTATGATAATGTATATAGACTATACCCTCACATAATATTGAGTGGATATTGACAACCATAAACTAAGTCATATTTATGATAATGTATATAGACTATGATAATATTTACACATGGTCACATTTAAAATAATATATAATATAAATAGTGTTGTAATATATTATATATATTACCATAAATGTTACATAATTTATGGTAGTATATGCAATGCACATAATAAACTAAATTGCATACAATGTAATGCATTGGATTGGATATAGTGTTATAAATATTTTACATGGCATTGAATGGATATTGATAGCCATAAACTAAGTGATATATATTTATGGTAGTGTATGATAATATTTACATATAACTGCATTTAGAACAATATAGATAGTGTTATAATATATTATATATATTAATATAAGTGTTATATAGTTTATGGTAGTATATGCAACATGATAAACTAAAGTGCATACAATGTGATGCATTGGATAGAGTGCATCACATTGGATACTATAAATATATTGCCATAAATGTTATATGGTATATATTTTATAATTATAAATGTTGCATAATATACATTGTATATATTTATAGTATTGTATATATTTATAGTATAAATGTTGCACAACATTGGTGTATTTTTCACAATAATGTATATGTTTATAGTATAAATGTTGCACAACATTGATGTATATGTTTATAGTATAAATGTTGCACAACATTGATGGTAGTGTATTCTTCACAACATTTAGGGCACGGTATGTAATGCATTTATATGCAATGTTTTATGACAATATACACAATTCATCTCATGCACTATTTACAATGTGGCTATGTAATGTTTATGACAATGTATATAGTGTATGTGATACAATGCACACATTGTTATAAATTAACAATGTGATATTATAAATGTGATCTAGTTCGATGTTTATTGTTTGTTTTAGTACAATAACATGATACATTTAATTTTATATAGGGTTGTAAAAGTTGCATAATTTGGTGTATATTGTTTGTTTTGTAGTAAGATAGTAAAGATAGACCATAATGTATGAGCACATAATAGAGAATGGTGATAAATGAGACTATAATAGAGGGCGAGAATGTTAACAATAATGGTTAAAATGCATGATTCTAAAGGGTTAATCATTTTTGGTACTTTTTTGGGTGAAGAGTCAGTATGTTAGTTTGGAAGGACAATTTTCATCTTTAATCCTTCTCAATTCCATTAGACAGGTCAAAACTACAAATTTTGTTTTCAAGAGCTTAAGCAACATTTTTTGACATCCAAAGGTGGTCAACTTTGTTCACATAGCTTTCCATCATGATCTTCTTATTGAGATTTTTCCAATGGGCTATCGTGCACCTCAAACAAAGTTTATATGTGATAATTACACTCTCGACAAGTTGATTGGTGCTTTGACCATTGCAATACTAGTGGATTCCATGCCAATACCCATTGTTAGAACATGTGGAGCTAGCCACGTCGTTTTTTTCAAGGATATTCTAGAGTGTCGAAAAACCCTAATTCTAATATGAAGTTGGGGCATGTCAAATCCCTAACCCTAACCCTAATGACAAGAAAGACATGTTAAACAATGCGTTGAAATGGAAAAAAGGGGTTCCATTCTTATTGTGATAATTGTGGTTCCATCGATGAGCAAAGCAAATGAGTGGGGCATCAAAGTAGAACAGTGGAATAAGATGCCCTTATAGTATGAGAGCAAAATAAATTATGGTGATACATGAGATGACGCACAATCTTAGTAAGGATAAGTCATGGGGCATGAGAAAGAAAATGAGAATAATGCATGGGAATGAAAAGAGGGAAATGTTAGTACTAACAAAGCTCAAAGCATGAGAATGACATAGAGGGCAATGTTGATGATGGCAAGAACAAAATAAATAGTGAGCTATGTTATTGATGACCCATAAGGCACAGGAACAAATAAAATAGTGACACAAATGATGATAACCACATAGACAATGACCACAAGGCACAGGAATAAAACAAATGGCATCATAGATGATGGAAATCACATAGAAAATGACCATAAGGCATGATGGAGATCACATAGTAATGACCACAAGGGGGCATGAGAACAAAATAGAGAATGGCAATGCACGAGAACACAATAAATGGGTGGCGATGCATGAGAGTGAAATAAATGATAAGCGATGTTATACGCATCGAGTTACTAACATGCCACAAGGCATGGGAAGAAAATAAATGGCAATGTCGATGATGGTGATCACATAGATGATGACCACAAGACATGATGGTAATCACATAGAGAATGTCCACAACACGACATGAGATCATGCCACGACGCAAGATGGAGTTGACATGGTAACCATTGTAAGGGGGCATGGGAGCAAAATAGAGGATGGTGATACGTGGGAACAAAATAAAGGAATGATGATACATAAGAAATAAATAGACAACGAGTGATGTTAGCATCGACATGCCACAATGAATGAGCATGAAACATATGGCAATTGTAGTATTGCAATGAGAGAAGATGTTATCACACTGATTCACACCTCAAACATCTTTTAGATTGATAAAGTTTATGGTGTGGGTAATGCTTTATAAAGTGTTTGTCTCATAATTGTTATGTGTATATATAATGCACCTAAGTCTTGGAATTTGCAAAGCACCTTTCCATCATTTGACATTTTGAACTATATATTTAGATGCATTTTGTTGTCTTTGTCGATACACATTGATTTTTTTTATTTGGAGTTGATGATGAAAATGCCTAATGACAACCATTTTAACCATCAAATTCCAACACTCTACACACCCAACACACAAAATTAGAGTAATGAAACCTGCAATAGGGATATGCCGGTTTAGTGATAACTTGCAATACATTAAACATAGAATAACCACAAATAGACCACCCATAAGACACAAAATTGATATTGTCAACATTCTTAGCGTTAGTGAGGTGTTCATTGTCCACTAGAGATAAATTCTACCTAGATCCTTGAATCAACAAGTAGTGTTGACTGAAACCTTCACATTTCATGGTTCTGACGTGGCCTCCTTGTTATTTCAAGATCCCTAGCAAAATTTCTAATGGACGAATAATTTTTCCTTGAACTTAGGAATGCATGACAATGTCACATCAACCTAGAGATTTGTACTCTAAAACCAAATACTATCTATGATGTTAGTACCAAAGTGAAAAAGAATACAATCATATACATAAAATATTTACAATCTAAAACTATATATAAGACAAAAATAAGGAAGAATTATATCACATCAACTCGAAAATTTACACTTTGTTAACCAAAAAAACTACCATCTATAATAATAATAACATAGTGGAAAAACCATATCAAATCAACTTGGTAATTTACACCCTAAACCCAAACTTTTTTCTATTTTGTTGGGCATCGGATTCTTTTTTTAGTTTGGCCTCGGGTACCTTGGGCACTTTTGGAGTATGCACACTAAGACCCACTCCGAATCCCCAGATTTAGCGGCCATACAGGGAACATCAAGGGCCCTACCAACTTGTTCCTCCTATCAACATCGTTAAATATTAGTATTTTTCGTGTATTGTGAAGCACGCATGGCTTCCAATAGTGGCTGCGCCTGCGCTAAAAGTAGCTGGTTGTTGTCTTACTTTGATTTTTAGAATATTCACTTTGTTTCACGTTGTGTTTGTTAATGCAAGCGTGTAATTTTACTATTGGTGGTATTTGTGAAATCACGTGAATATTATATTTTTTCACTTTTAGTTTAGATTCGTGCTACTCAATGGATATGATAAGTATTTAATTAAAAGAAAATAATTTGCGTCATTTTTTTTTGTTTTCTAAAATATTTAGTAGGCTCGTGAGTGATTCATTTATAACTTCTGGAAGGTGAAAAAAATCTTTTGCAACTTACGGTTGTCAGAGTATTAGAATCGCTTTAAACTACAAAGCGTGTGTAAATGCAATTTTTTTTTTGGTATTATAGGAAAATCAAGTCATTTCAAATAATTGGTTGGTGGTTTATAATAGGTAGACTTACACTCTTGGTAAAGGGTTAAATTTTTTTAAGTCTTACTTTAGTATCAACGAAAGTTTCATTATGATTGAATATGGAATTTCTTCGATCAGATGTAATATGGCACTTCAGG
>ML783854.1:631282-681133 GCA_009831015.1 Picea engelmannii | reverse complement strand
AACACAAGATCATCCCAATTACAAACCGTAAAATATAGTAAACTAACAATTAAAAAAAATTAACTTAATGTCATGATTTCTCATATGATAATATTGTTATTTATAATTTGAGATTAACTAACAAGTGGTAATTAGTGGTCCGTTCTCATAGACCATATTGAGGATTTTTCCGGTGGTGTAACAACATCAACCTGCTTGAACTATTTGCTTGGGTCAGTTTCACGAGGTTCATCTTCGCAATCCACCATTGAGACAGACGAAACACACCTGGAATATTGTATTGTGAGGTACTTGAATCTAATTCTATTTATTGGGAAAAAACAAAAGGAACTCAGATTGGAATTATTTGGAATGCGAATGTTCAAATCTAATAGAGAAGATGCTGTGACAAAATTCACGCGAAAAAAAGAATACTTGGTACCTTAAGATCCACAAATACTTATCATACTCGGCAAAAGTTCAATCTTATAAAAGCTTGCTGATAAGGTCAATCTTATAAAAGCTTGCTGATAAGGGAGATGCTATGGAAAAATTCAAGCGAAAAAAGCAATTAAAAAATGACCAACTCAGCGAAAATTCAAATCTTATAAAAGCTTGCTACAGGGAAGATTCCATGGCAAAATTCAAGCGAACTTTTTCTGAAAAAGTAAGTACCTTAAGATTCCGAGATGATCTGGCTAATATCAAATTAAATATCAATAAAGCTTCCTCTTGAAACATAGGACGCATAAAGATCAGTCTGAAGACCACGCGATCAGCTTTGAACCTAGGTAAACTGCGAAATACTGCAGTTTTGTGAGCCTCTGCCACTGATTCGTCACATTTCACCTCAAATTAAAGAGTTTTTGCACCGTTTTCTTACATCGATGGAAAGTCTTGAGATAAAAACAAATCCACCATAACAAAACCAGCTGAAATCCATTCCATCGGAATGCGAGTAAACATATCCAGCTTCAGGATTCCATCAGACTGTATGAGAGTTAAAAAACTTCGCCCAGGCGAGAGAGAGCTGGATATTGTGCAATAGCGTATGGGTGAAGGCAGAAAACCGCCTTTAGATAACAAATTACAAGAAACCCTTCAGCCCATAACTTGTACCTCATGCAGATTCGTATCAGCGTGATGACAATCAAGGCATGTGATTTTGGAAACGTGGAAATTGTTGATTAGTTTAGATAGCATGGAAAAGTACAGTGAGTAATTGAATTAAGGATGACAGTTGGAAGAAATGTTAATTAAAGCATTTGAAGAAGTGAAGCTGACAATAACACTTCAAACCTATTAGCCAATAAGATTGTAACAAATATACATTTTTTTTTATTTTAAAATATATGAATACAAACTTTCTAAAGTTAAACATTATAATTTCTGCAAAAAAATTAAATTCAACCCTAAACTAATATAAAGTCAATGATGAACTTATTGCTATAGTCCCAAGCCTTCCGGAAGGGACTAATAACTCTCTTTCATCCATGTTTTGCAAAACAATATGTATTTTGAATTTTTTGATTCAGATATATACATGTAATGAGAGACAGAATCAGTGTAGAAGTTGTAAATCTAAAAGGAAATATACTAGCATACCCCGAAGCGGGGGAAAGGGAACGCGGAAAAAAATTAACATATTTTTTTATGACAATCATATTTAGTGAGAGAACATACTATGAAACAAAAATAATATAGAGAAGTGAATCGGGGAATAATTTTTTCCAAATATGTAGAAAAAAGAAAAGATGTTACATGTGTATTTTTTTTTAATTCTAGATATCATCTAAATCTATTTACTAATGAAATGTCAAATCATAATTTGATATGAAAATGAAATAAAACAAAAGACATTTTTTAGAATATCCTTGAAGCGAGAAAGGGAACATTGAAGTGAATCAAGGTGGTTATGTTGTTCAAAGATCAAGGGATTTGTTTTTTTGATGAAAATAAATACTTCAGAAAGTCTTATAGCTGGGTAAATTTGAATGCACCTATGATGAAGGGACACATCATTCTTCTTCTCTCTTGCTTGATTGATCTAGTTATGATCTAGTTAGATCTATAGGGAAAGTAGTAACCACTTGTTCCCTTCTGTATTTAAACTAAAGATAGGGGTCTTGGTCCAAAGGGGAGCTTATATTGTCCGCGGGGTAAGATTGCTCACAACAAATATTTATTTCATCCAATCATTTATGTAGATTGGCTCTGGGCATAATGTGAGGGGATTTTCTAAATCGATAAAACAATAGATGAGATCTTTAGTTTTTGTTTCTATAGTCCTAAATAGTAGATCTATGGGTGATAATGGTTAACTATAAAAAGAAAATAACCAAATGGGAAAGGGAATGATAACCAAATCACTGGTTATCATTGACACTGCAAAACTTACCTAACATCTCAAAAATTGGCCTTTACTTCTTCTTATTTTTCTTTGAACATAACATAACAATCGTAGACTTGGAAATGGTAGGAATAGATGTCAAAAAGGGATAAAAGATAAGGACAAAAAGATGTCCTCATGCAACCACTAGGACCAATCAAAATCAAAATCACAGTATGAGTGCTTTGTCCCTCTCCCTTGGTTGGGTAAACATGCATTATATTCAATTTCCTTCCAACAATGGGCTTCCACTCAAGGTTCGAATTTGTAGTAAAACTAATATTTCGATGAAGGCAACCATATCAAAGGGCACTAATACACTTGACATATATGTCTACTCGATGTAATGCTATGCCGATATTAGAAGGATTATAATCACTTATGATTTAAGATTCAGATAACAACATAAGTGAGTAGAAGAAAGGATGCAATTTCGTGTTTCAAGCTCGAAAAGGATAGCACTGTGTCCAGAAACACTAAGTTGAACTTATGCTGCCTATGTGTCCTTATTATAAGATTCAACTCTAGATTGGAACCAAGTTTTTGGTTCAATGCCTTTAGATAAACGTTTGGATAGAGCATCAACAAAGTGAGACATTATTCTCTGCATGAGATTGTTGTGATGAGATTGCTTCATGTTCTCTATGTGAAGTTAAAAATTTGATATGATGTAAATGTTTCATTTGAAACTTTGGGTTTTTTGGGATACATCAGGACTCGATGTTTTTTGGGGATACATGGGGATTGAGCATGTATTGGATAGATGTCATTGCATGCATTGGATAGATGTCATCCACTTTGGTGTTTCCTTTCCCCTGCTTTAGGGGAAAGAAAACGTTGAATTGTTCTAGTGATTATTATGCTCAGGTGTTTCTTTTGGATGATAGATGAATAATCAATAGAGGATCTATTCAACTATTTTTATTCATTCGTATGCAGATGGTAGTCATGTATAGTGTTGTCAAAAATAAGATTCCAACCAATTAATCATAAATGGACATATGGTGGGAGGAATATTGGATTAAGAGAGAATTGAAGGTGACTGTTATGTATTGGGACATTTTATTGGGTAACTGGTACAACTTAATCATAATGTGAAAAAGAAAATAGGTGAGATGGGATCAATGGGATAGAGGGCATCAAAATCAAAGATGATGTTGTTGACATTAAATTCCCCTCAAAGTAAAATTCATCTAATACCCATGTGATTGTTAGATGATTATCCTCCAATCTTTCGTGGAAGATAGAATCCAAGCAACTCCGACTAATCCTAACCCTAAAAAAAACAAACCTACATCCATGTATCCCTATTCAAGTTATCAAAAAATATTGCCATTTAAGATATGTACAATTTAGATTAGTGTTTAGCATACTTTTGTTAAGACATTTTCTCATGGTTCAATCTCACTCTATTTTAATAAGGTTGAGTTTATAGAATATAAATGTACCAAAGAGATATTTCCATGTAGTTTATATTGTTTAATAAACTCCACACACTTGAGATGAATTGATTGAAAACTAGTTGCAAATTTTGGAGTTATGTTTAATATCACCCACTTTTAACATATGATGTTTAATGTAGTAAATATTAAAAAAATATGTGAAAGGAAAAAAAAACACAGGGAAAGTCTCAAAGGAATTGGGTTAATGATTGATGTAATCACAAGTGAATAATCAACATTTAATGTTGGAGACCATGTTTTTCATTGATTTTGTTGGAGAAACTCAAACAAGAAGAAATTGCATGTTGTGGAATAGTCTATTTAATCCAATGGCCTTGGGGTCCATAGTTGTTAATGCTAATCCTTTATTTATAAGAACAGAGTAATTTCAAAGTGTGCAAATGACTCATGTGACTTTGACAACGTTCTTATTTTACATATATACTTTAAATGGTAATGTTGTGGGTAGAGGTACATGTATGAGATGTTTGAATAATGGTTAAGAATTGAACCTTGGTTATGATTACATTACAATTATATTAATGTTTTATAATCTCTCAAGAATGAAGTTCCATTTATAGTACAACAAGTCGGTGGACAAAAGCAAGGAAGTCTTCTCGTGGAGAGGAACTCATGGGTAGAGATAGGAGGATAGGTGGCAGGGGATTTCCAAACATTTATGGTAAATGTTGATCCGTCTTAAGTGACAAAAAATGAGGGTGATGTGTCCCTTAAAAGACACATTCAACATAACTAAGTGAATACCAAATCCATCATTTAACACTAAAAGTTGAAGTATATAAGCGAAAGATATGTAAACAATGCTAAAATTAAGATCTCTTCTAAAAATAAAACATTTGGTCCACAATTTATTATTCCAGACTAAACTTCCTCATTGAAACTCCCCATTTCCTAATAATAGAAATTAAAATCTACGCCAAGAATATTACTTTGGAAGATGGTTAACATCAAACTAATCTTGTTATCCTATTATTAATTRACKTTTCATCACAAATATCTCCCTTAATTTGTTCCCCCAACTCCATGGTATTATTTCCCTTCTCAATTTATGGTCTTTGTGAATCCTCTCCCTCTCATTGAGTTCCTTATATATCTTTTGATATCTATCAGTTCAATCAAAAATACTTTTCTCTCTTTTCTTACTTGTCTTTCTCATTTTTTTTTTTTTTAATGTTTGTTTTTTCCTATTATCTCATTTCAATTTTTTTAGTTTCTTAATTATTAGTTCCCTATTTCTTAGTGGTCTTTCATTCTACTTTCCAATATATAACGAAGTCTACTTCTTTGTTATTATTAATATATTTTATAAAATATAAAGGAACTCTGCGTTGAGACAAGAGAGTCGACGTGTTTCGATCCCTCCAGGGATCATCATCAGGAGGAGCACTCGAGAAAGAAAAGAGGCTCATCGAATAATAAGATACAACACAATTAAATATACATACAGATCCTTGAAACCCGCACTGAGAGAGGTCATCTTGGTAAAATTAAACCCTAAGCAACGGTCAGGTAACGTACCTTAAGTAAACCCGTGGTGAGAGAGGTCATCTTGGTAAAATTAAACCCTAATAAACAGTCAGGTAACGTACCTTAAGTAAACCCGTGGTGAGAGATGTCATCTTGGTAAAATTAAACCCTAAGCAACGGTCACATAACGTATCTTAAGTCAACAAGTAACGTGTCCTAAGTCAACAAGCACTAGTCTCCAACTCTCGCTTAACTTCTGTCCATCATCTCGATTTAAATTATTGGGGTTTAACACAATTTCCAAAGCCTCCATTACTTTACGCTTCCCATAGTTATCCATTTTGGCCACAACTCTAGCATCCTCTAAACACACATGGTGGCTAGTTGTACAAGAATGTTCAGCGAGGGATGACTTTTGGACTCTATTCAATTTTAGGTCGGCACCATGCTTTTTAAATCTGACTTTCATTGATCTGCATGTCTCACCAATGTAGACTTTCCACATGAGCAAGGAATAACATATAATCCTTTATGTAGGCTGGGGTCAATCCGATCCTTTGTTGAGTCTAACATAGTCCTTATGGTGTTGATGGGGGAGAAAGCCACATGAATGTCGCCTTTCCTTAAGATCCTAGCTATCTTCTCAGATAGACCTATGATGTAAGGGAGGGAAAACCTTTTCATTTCTTGACGTGTACTCTGTTGACCTGCATAGGATCCTTTTGCCTTTATCATGGCTTTCTCAACTGGGTTTACTGAGTACCCATTTCTTTTAAACACATTTGCTAGATGATTTAGTTCCATCTCAACATGCTCTTCGTTGGAAATGCGTAAAGCTCGAGTCATTAAGGTTTTAAGTACTCCAAGCTTTGGGAAGGAAAATGGTGTGAATCAACATGCAAATATCTCTCCGTGTGCGTGGGTTTTCTGTAGACCTCATTTTAATTTATATCAATTTAATTTCCATTCTCATTTTACTTTTCCTTTTTTTCTTCTCTTAAAATAAAATGGTGTATATTTTTTAATTTAGTTTATTTTATGTAATTTATTTTTTCTATTTCTCTATTTTTCCTAAAATTTATTATCCATTAAAGTATTTTAATTTTTCTTAATTATTTGTTATTTATACTTTTTCTTTAAATTTCTTCTTCTTTATTATTATTATTTTAATTTTTCCAATAATTTGTTATTTACGTTTTTCTTTTTTTTCCATTATCATTATTTTAATTTTTTAATTATGTCCTTTTTCCATTTTTTGGATTTTTTTTTCATTTTTCATTATTAAATATTTTATTTTTTCTCTCTTATTTTTTAATTAATTTATATTTAAATTATATTTTGTAAATTAAAATCTTATGAATTAGATGTAGGGGATTCATAATTAGTACGATCCTTTCATTTTATTCTCAAAAGAATTAAAAAAAGGGACTTATAAAAGTTTTTGTTCGATCCAAAGAATTTGGATAATAAGAATTTAACTAATTATAACACAAGTGGAATGAGGAACAAAGCTTTACTACTAATGGGCCTAATGGTTAATAACATGTGTTTCCTCCTAAGAGGTCACAAGTTCAAATCCAGAGGGGGTAGGGGGTAGGGTACATATACCATTCAAATCGTTGGGTGGAGGGGGTCGAGTCTCATACACCAATTTGGTGGGGGTCTTATACACCAATTTGATACCTGGCTTGGCCATGAACTCAAAAATATATTATTAATAATATTATTACTTGCTTCTTATGAAAAGTTTGAAAAAAATAGAAGAACATTAGTTTACAAATGAATTACAACACACACTAATAGCTTTTTACTTTAATAATAAAAACAATTATTTAGAAAAAACACACATATTTTCAAGGAAATGATGCATAGCTCAAGATCATAAGGAAAATGAATTACAACACACACTAATAGATTTTTACTTTAATAATAAAAACAATTATTTAGAAAAAGCACACATATTTTCAAGGAAATGATGCATAGCTCAAGATCATAAGGATTTGGGACCTCACTAATTAAAATTATATTGATCCAAAGCATATTCTTAATTTTTTTATTGTTTTCTTAGACTTAATAGTGACTCGATAGACTTAATTCCAACGTCTCCTAATTAAACCTAAAGATAATCGAAGTAGCAATGGCAAAGATACACAAAAGAATGTCGAACTAATCTACACTAACAACATTCTGAAGTTTTCGTAAACGACATTACAAAGTTTTCGTAAGTAAAAAAGGACCCTTGATTTTCTAATAATGCAGAGATGCCATTAAAAGTGGTTCTTATGCTAATCTGGTCTTTGTCAGTGGGGTAGTAAAAGTATTTCTTCTGCTAATGTGGTCTTTTTTGGTGGGGTTAACTCTGGGTGATTTCATCGATGGGGTTAAGTCTAGGTGATTTCAATGAAATAGATACAAAGTCTTCTGGAAATATGATATTGTAAAGAGTTATGAACCTTCTCTAGTCAAGAGAAAAGAGAAAATAAAAAGGAAACTCAAACTCCGCAAAAGCTAACCAAACCATGCATTTCATCACCAAAAATGGAACTAACAAAAATATTTCCTAACCGTATGTGTCAAATTGAATCTTCTCTTTCTTATTTACATTAATTAAGAAACACAAAAAAAGACTCGAGATGATTCGAGCTAATCAATACTAACTAAATAGACCATTTCCACACAATGTTCAGCCATAAATTTTAGTGAGGAAAATTTCGGGCAACAACAAAAACCAAAAAACCAAAGTAATCTACATACCTTTGGTTCCTTCCTCTTCTTGTCCAGCTTCTCCTGCTTAGCCTTGGCATGCTCCTCCTCGACCAAAAAAGCCATTCGCCTCACAATTTTCGCATGTGGGTTGAGGTTTAGAAGAGCACCCCAGTTCTTAAGCGGGTTCTTCTTGAGTGGATTCCGCTTGATTTCCCTATTGATGGGTTTCACAACAAATGAGATTTCATCAGAATTCACAATCCTTTCCTGATCGGAATTGACCATCTTCGCATGAGGCATAACATATCCCTTCTTTTGTAGAGATTCCTTCTCAAAACCCCCAAAAGTACTATCAAGCTTCTCAAAAGTAGACTTCGTCCATATAATAAAAAGACCCAAATGCCCACCGAGAGAGAGCTTCAGCAAATTCAATCTATCAACACAAGCAATCTCCACACCCAAAATATTCCTGAAAGCCTTAACAAGTTTAGCCCCAGCAGCCATGGGAATCCCACAATGACCTAAAGGCCAACGCCGAAAGACTCCTATCTACAATAATATCAAGCTCAACAGCCAAAATGATAGAAGGATATGTGAATTTATTTTCAATGTGGGTAAACTTCCCTAAACACCACAGTTTCAAAGTATATTTAGCAATTTAGATGGATGATAGGCCAACACTGTGTGAAGATCGTGATCGATACAAGGTCAATGATTTGCACTTGAAATAGATGACATAATCAAACGACTAATTTCCTCTTTAGTAAAATAACAAAATCCCCCTAAAGAGAGCAAATAAACAAAAATACCAACAAATTACGAGACAAATCAAAGATTTTCTATAGGTGATATGGTTCACTGGATCGCCTCAAATGTCCAACAAACTGCCTCGGTTTACCGGCTAAAAATGTCGTACTTCCTTCCACTTCTTGACCATGAAACCGTTTCCCGGACAAATTTCTAGTAGAGGCCATCATTTAAACCCTTAAAATGATACATATCGATTCATTCCACAAGTCCATGGTGGCAACAACATTAAGTAAAATACAGTAAAATTCTTCAAACCGAAGCATTTTCCGACCAGATATTCAATGCAAAATATCTTGCAACAGAAATTTTGTGACTTCCTATAATGTCAAAGGCCTCTAACATGTTTCCAGAACAACCCAGATACAAATTCAAACACAAATTTGTCGGGTGGACTTTACCAGACCTCCGTTCTGTCAAATTTCTTTCCCAGTAACCTTTAAGATCGAAAATCTCATCAATTCAAGTGAAATTTGTTTCTTAGACTACTTCATTAGATGAGATAATATGCAATGATGTCAAATTCATACCCATCCTTGAAATAAGTACAAGGAAATCTCACCAAGAAGGAAAAAAAATTCAACTGCAATTAATCAATTCATTATAGATTGCACAACAATGTTAGCTATATAGATAACAGAACATCTGACTCCATGTTAAATACCCCAACAACAATTATTTTCATTGATTTAAATACTCGCTTTGAGATAACCAGACAACAAAATACCGTGTCACCTACAACTTCAATATGCAGACAAAAGCAAAATGTTGCTGATATAATGTCCATCCTTGTAAGTGGCTGAATTCTCATTTATATAACAAGTTTAACCCCTTCAGTGGCAAAAACAATTAGAGGAACCTTGCGTGAAACATGACGTATGTTCCTCGTCTTACCTTTACTGACACGAATACTGTGACTTGTCTTGGCCTTTTCCATGTCAACAAAAGCCCCAACCTTCTTCAAAACCTTCAGAGCAGCCGAGGTTTTCTTGACCCCTTCGACGCCATCGTTGAGAACGAGCAGCAACTCTAGGACGGACTCGATCCTGTGACCTCGGGCCATGATGAGGGCAAGGATCGCAGTGGCTTTGTTTGATTGAATTTGATGATGAGAAAGTCGTTGATACATATAGATCTATGCACAGACACCATAAATATTGTGCCCTTCGCTGACGACTCTCATGCAAATGCAAACAATTGACGAACACCATAAATATTGTGCCCTTCGACGGCTCTCATGCAAATGCAAAGGGTGCCACAAAGATAAATGACTGACCCCATGATACCTTCATTAATTAGCGGAACCATAATTAACAAGTGAATGAAAGCACAAATTTTGAGGATCTATTCGTGACATCTAAGTTAGCATAAATTCAATGTCATAATTCAATTTACATTATAATTCAATGTCAAAGTGTCGGGCCACTCAATATGACCTCTATATTTTAACCACAGTTTTTTTTAAATCTTTGTTAGCACTTCTCATTAATCATTCATTAACCTTTGTTTATATTTAAATTTATTAATACTTGTTTTGCCACTCAATATGACTTCTTTATTTTAACAATCGGTTTTTTTTTTTTTTAACCTTTGTTATCACTTCTAATTAATCATTCATTAACCTTAATTTATATCTAAATTTATTAATACTTGTTTTGCGAGCAAAGAAAACACTGTTTATATTAAATTTCTGTCAAAATGTTTTGTAAGTGTATTTAGTTTAGTTTTGTATAACAATTATGGTTAAGAGCATGTGTTTGTTAATGGGCCTAATGGTTAAGAACATGTGTTTCCTCCTTAGAGGTCACATGTTCAAATCCAGAGGGGGTAGGGTATGTATACCTCCGTAGACTTTAACTGTCAAATCTGTGCATGGAGGGGGTCCCTTGTCCCACAAACAAGGGGGTCTCATACACCAATATCCACCTAAAAGAGCCAAAACGTAGAACGTTTAGACTATGACAATTTAAAGTCTTACTTTAGGATCAACGACAGTTTCATTATTGCTGAATATGGAATTTTTTTACCATTAATAATATTTATGATACCATGCAAAACATGGAAAGGAACCAGCTGGAACAGTTTGGAAAAAGCATGGACATCCTAGGGAATTATGGAGGGAAAATTTCTGAAATAGAGATGGAGCGTTATAAAATCAAACACATGATTCAGTGTAAAAGTGATACATTCTCTATAGATTCAACATCTTTAGGTTAGGAAGAGGAACAACAGACTAAGGAAACAACTGTAACGAGCCTACACTCTACTCCTCTAGATCCAAAATGAAATAACTCTCTTTGATCCATGTTTTGCAAAACAATATGTATTTTGAACATTTTTATTCATATATGTATATGTAATGACAAAATCAATGTAGAAACTACAAATCTAGAAGGAAAGATATTAGGAAATAAGGTATATCTGAGGATGTCGCTGACATAAATTTTTAAAACAATAGGCAAACCTTTTTTGTAACTCATTGCCTTTTTGGCCATTTTTAATATATTATCTAGTTCATGTAAGAATAAAATAAAATTATAGTGTCAACTGAACAATATCCACCACACTTTCATCATGAACAATATCCACAAGATAACAATATCTCTATCTGATCATTGTTGGGGTTCTGATCACCATTACAAAATATATTATATGATAGATGTTAACTTTTTTTAATCTTATTTTATTATCTCTACAATGACAAGTATATAGCAATGGATTCACCATTATGTGGCATTAGTTTTTTGGTTGGCCACAAATATGGTTTTAGACTCATTCAAGGAAATATTTCCTTACAATTTAGCTGACCTTTCTGAAGGGTTTAGGGATCTTGGCTACTTTATCAAGCCTGATAATTATAAGGTTGAAGATTGGTGTTGGTTAATCGCAAATTTTGAAAAAAAGAATTGGCCATTGGTGTAATCGATGGCTCTCCCTAGGTGGTTGCTATGTGTTTATTAAAGCAGTTCTTGAGAGCCAACCTATTTATTAGATGGCCTTGGCAAGTATCCTGACAACTATTCTCAACATGATCATACAATTAGTTTTCACTTTCCTCTTTTTAGGAGTAGTGTAAAACAACATTATAACCTATGCAGATGGGAGAACATTGCAAAACCTAAGTATTGTGGTGGTTGGGGTTTAAGGAACATTTTTCTTTTTAATCGATCGTTGGAGGCTAACACTCTGTGGAGATTTCTGATGAAGGATGGAATTTGGCATAGGGTCATAAAAGATAAATATCTTCCTTTCTGCCCGGTGTCTACTTGGCTAAGATCAACCACTCAAAGAATGAAAATGCTTCTCAGACCTAGAGAAATCTATTAAAGTCTTTAAATCTTTTAACACATTGGCTGAGCTGGAGCCCTGGTTCTGGCCATTCTGTATTAATTGGAAATAATTTGATAAGGGTATGGGAAATGCATCTCATATGTCACCATAACTCTTAGCTTCATTAAAGTAGAGAAACATTCACTTTCTTTATCAAGCTAGAATATCTATTCGGCTGGGAACAATCCGCGCTCAATGGAAAGCAAGTGTTGATCTTGGTCTCAGGGGAGACCAGGCAAAAGAATGGGACCTTTTCTGCAGGGCTCTTATTGGATTTGGTGTATAGTTACATGAGAGACCTGATGAGCTGAAATGGATCGGGGGAGACAATTCGAGCACACTTTCTGTCAAAAATGTTTATAGCACCTTAACATCAAAACTTTGGCACCAACCCATTAGTGGTTGGCGGAAAAATTTGTGGACTTGGGACTTTGCACCCAAAATAAAATTATTCATCTAGTTATCTGTGCAAAACAAAATTCTTACTTGGGATAATTTACAAAGTAAAGGTTAGATTGGGCCTAGTATATTCCCTTTATGTTTAAATAAGTTTGAGACAATTGAGCATCTATTGGTCAACTACTTATTTACTCAACAAGTGTGGCTTAGGATTACAAGAGCTCTTACTTTAAAGAATGTATGGGAGGGATCCACTCTGAATGCTTTCTTTGAAAGTTGGCTCAGATAGGTTTCCATGTATCCTACTCCGCCCTCTATTATTAGTCGGCATGTGTGGTTGGAATGTAACAAAGTTTTCTTTGAAAATGGAAGACCTTCTATCCATTCGGTGCTCGCCCACCAGTAGAAGACTCCATATAGAGGGAGATTCTCACGGATTGCAGAAACAGGCACGCTGCCACCCATCAGTCAGTGGTATATGACCAGCCAGCAGGGGAAATACAATTGCTATAACAGACCACTGAAGGAGTAGACTCCATAAAACAAGAGAAACAATGACGAATCAGAGCGCTCGCCCACCTCATTCGAACAGGTTTATGTAGGAAATGGGACTTTCTATGCCATTCTCACAATGAAAAATAGAAAGTCTCCCCACCTCCCCGCTGAGGGCTCTTTTAGAAAGAGAATCCGCCACCTTGTTATGTGTTCTGGAGAAATGCCAGAACTTGATGTCCATAAAAAGCTTAGAGAGAGTCAGTGTTTTATCTTTCCAGCCTTCTATTTGAACCGAGTGGAGCTTGCACTTTTGATTGATCCAGTCGATTACGACACGCGAGTCTCCAAGAACAAGAAAGTGATCAAGTGACCAAAGAGAGGCAAGGGCGAGGGATGTCCATAATCCCAATAACTCTGCTTTAGTATTCGTGCCCTCCCCACAGTTTATGAACCAATTTGTAGTTCTCTTTGAATGATATTTGAAAAATCCACCTGCCCCGCAACACTGGCCAGTGGATGCCGTTGCTCCATCGAAGCACGCCAGAGTGTATCCATCAGTCAAGGAGATCTCACAGATCTTGGGAGTAATGAACTTGTTCGAGGGAGGGAGCCAATGGAAAGAGGCCCAAACTCTATGAATTACCGCCTTAATGGAAGGAGGACGGTCTTCAAAGATCGCTTTGTTCCTCTCTGTCCATATCTGCCAGCAAATGTGTACAACCAATGTTGGGGGGGCGGATTTATGTGAGATCCAGTCAGAGAAGCAGGCCGTGAAAGTGTGACCTTTCCAGTCCACAGGGATGGAGAAGGTTTTGATCAAAAGTAGCCAAACCTCCTTCGTAAACTCACAATGGACCAAGAGATGATGCACATCTTCAGAAGCAAGTTTGCAAAGTGGGCAAATGCCAGGGCCCTCCCAACCTCTATGTCTGAGAGCCTCCCAGGTAAGAATTTTCCCTCTAGCCGCTAGCCAGGTGTATAGCTTTAGCTTAAGCGGGACCTGCCATTTCTAGATAAGGCGAATCCACGATTGGTCAACCTCCAGTCTCATCTGGTGTAGGTAGGAGTCATATAGATTATTAATAGTGATGGAGCCTGTAGCATCTCCCCCAGCCCATAGCAAAATATCAGGAGTATTGGTGAGAGTGATCTCGGCTCCTTTGAGGGCCGAAGTGTAGCGGCTCCATTCTAAAGCAAGGGAACCTTCAAGTGACAGGGATCCACTGTCCAACCAGTCATCTAGGAGGGAGAAGGCGCCGGTCTGTATCTTAATTTGTGCCAGGTAAGTGCAATTCAGAGCCTCCAGCCGCGCGCTCAGCATTGGGGAGAGGATCGATTGGTCTCCCATACCCAGGATCATATCTCGGCCAATACGGATGTCATTTCCAGAACCAGGCTTCCACCTTAACCAGTGTAGAACTACCTGTGAGGACGCCACCATTCCTTTCCAGAGAGGTGAGGCCCAACGTTGATGAAGAGTAAGCTTTCTGATCCAGTCATGGAGGGATAGGGGGCCCAAATACTTTGCTTTGATAAGTAGGCTCCAGATGTTATTGTGTGTGAGTGCTCTCCAAAAGGAGCTATCCAGAAGAGATGAATTGAAGGTGGAGAGAAGTTTTAGCCCCCAGCCCCCTGCCTTCCGAGGCTTAGACAACTCTTGCCAGCTACAGAGGTGAAAACGGTGCTTGTTAGCTTGATCATTCCATAAAAAGTTGTATGTGAGCCTCCGAAGGATGTGAATAATTTTTGCAGGTAACCGCTCCAGAGACATCCAGTAAACGGCTAGGCCTTCCAGGACCGACTTGACCAGGATAAAGCGACCCCCAATCGACAACCATTTATTGCACCAGAAGCTGAATTTTTTTTCATAAAGTGCCACAAGCCACTGCTAGTCACATGGAGTGGAAGGTCCCAACTTTAGCTGGTAACCAAGATATGAGAAACCTTCACTAAGATTAATGAAAGGAAGGGGGATGGAGCCCTTTAGGAGATGTAGTTCTGTATCTGTAATGCCCCAATAATGGACTGTGGATTTTGTAAAATTTAGGGATAGACCCGAGACAAGACAAAAAAGCTGTAGTGTTTCTTTTAGGACTAGCCATTCCCCCAGGTCAGTGCTCAAGAGAATAAGCACATCGCCACAAAACATAAGGTGAATTAAATTAATGTTGTTAGAGATCTTTAGACTCGAGAGATGGTGTTCTTCGACTCTTTTGGAGAGAAGGAGGCTGAGTCCTTCCATGATCAGGATAAATAGATAAGGGGAAAGCGGGCATCCCTGACGGAGGCCCCTTTCACTCTTGAAGAAGCTAGAAGGTTCGCCATTAATTAAAACCACAAAGTTGGCATTTGTAACACATGATAGTATCCAATGACTGAACTTTTCTCCAAAACCCACAGAGAAAAGTATTAGTCTAAGAAACTCCCAGTCGATGTTGTCGAAGGCTTTTTTGATATCTAACTTCAAAATGAGCGCTTTTAACTTATTAAGCTGTATGCTATGTATGCACTCGTGAGTAGTAGCAACTGCATCTTGGATTCTTCGGCCATTTAAGAAACCCAGCTGCTCAGCTGAGATACACCTTTGTAGAAAGGGCTTTATTCTATTAGAAATCACTTTGGATATAATCTTGTAAACAAGATTACAAAGTGAAATTGGCCGGAAGTCGCTGAAGTCTAGTGAGTGATGCTTCTTTGGGATTAAAACCAAAAATGTGGAATTGAGACTCCCAATTACCTTACCTTTGATGCGTGAATCTTCTACCATTTGGAGTAGGTCCTCTCCCACAAGGTCGAAGAAGTGGAGGAAGAATTTTGACGTCCAGCCGTCAGGCCCAGGGCTCCTTTCCTTCTTGAACTTGTGTAGTGTGTTTTTTATCTCCGGCAAAGAAACTGGAGCGTAGAGGGTGACAGCTTCCTCTTTAGAAACTATCGAGGGGAATAGACCGGCTGTGTAGCACTTTTCCGGGAGGTTGTGGCTGTTCTGTGCACTGTAAAGTTGTTTGAAATAACTGACCGCTTCTGTCTTAATCGCCTCCTGCCCATGGATGACTTCCACCCCGACTCTTTTTATAGACCAAATACTCTTTTTAAGTCTATTGAAACTCGCTACATTGTGAAAATACTTTGAGTTGGCATCTCCGCTTTTAAGCCAAGTGGCTCGGCTTCGGAGCCTCCAAGCATTCTCTTGAGAGAAAAGAATGGAATTTCTATTAGACTCGAGCGACTTGAGTCTGTCAGCCTCCTCAGTAGTTAATGCAGATATAGACGACTGTTTGATAGCTTGTATGATCCCAATCTCTAGTGAGTCAAGACGGGCCTGTTCCTCCTTTTTCTTAGCATGATACCACGATTTGGTGGAGTCCTTCAAAACTTTTAATTTCCATACAAGACGTCACTGTGCATTATCTTCCGTGTAAAAGCAGGGGTCGCTCCAAACTGTAGCAACCAAATCATTGTAGTCTGACTCCATGATCCAATTATGATTGAACTTGAACGTGGTCGATCATATCCGGTCTGTGGGTTTCAGCTGTAAAAAAATGGGAGCATGGTCCGAGAAGTAGGGGTGCTCAACCCACGAGGCCGGTAATTTAGTAGATGACATGTCCTCTTCAGCAACAAGGAACCTATCTAACCTTCTGGAAATGGCGTCCGGCCCCAATCGACCATTTCTCCAAGTGGGGACAAGTAGGTCTGGTAAGATATCAGTCAGTTTGTTGGAGTCAAAAATATTTCTGTAAAAGTCTTCGGTGGCTCCCGGCACATAGCTACCTCCCCAGTTCTCTGTGGCAGATAAGATAATATTGAGGTCTCCACCTACAATGAGAAAAGGTAAGGAGAGAATTCCACTGTCAGATAGATGTGACCAGAAACGCTTACGGTCCGAGCATGGGCCGTATAAATTAAGAAGCGCAATCTCTCGTGAAGTAGCTAGGCAATGGCCCATACAAAGGATACCTCCAGGAGTCAAAGTGGGTCTCAGATCAAAGACACTTGGCTCCCAAGCCACCAGTAAACCACCAGAGTTACCATTGGAGCTAACGGCCACAGTATACCAGGTTGGACGAAAAAGAAACACAAAATCTCTGGATTTCTGTGCTTCTGAAAGCGTTTCTTGCAGGAAGATAATGTCTGGCTTTGAACGCTCCAGAAGTCTTCTGAAAGAGGCAGCCTTGAGAGTGCCTCCAATCCATCGAATATTCAGGGAGAGCATTAACATTATTTTGTACGTGCCAAGGCCTTAAATACTCTAAGGGCCTTTCCTTCCTCGATCTGGAGATCTGGAACAGATTGAACAGAGTTCTGTAGCTCCTTTTGTTTTCTGGAGCTTCTCGTCTGGAGCGGCGAGAGTTCAGTGCCAATGCCTCTCGACCATGCTATTGATTTTTCAACTTTAACCAGCCCCAAGGAGGAAGAGCTTCCAGCTTCAACCCCGTGACGGATGAGTTCTTTTCCCCTGAAAATAGCCAGTTGTGGATCATTATCCGACAATGTAGTGGGTGTGGTTGAGGAGGCCAAAGCATCTAGAAGATTAGGATCCACGTCTTTTGGCTGTCCAAAGCCAGGGGGCTCCAAGGGTAGATTTTCGGGGTCTATAATAGTGGGAGGAGAGATAGGTATCCTATTCGGTGAAGGGATCAGGGGAGAAGCAACTGAAGTCTGTGGAAGGCTGACAGGTGTATGAAGAGGCGCTTTTTCCCGGAAGCTAGTCGGACCTGTGACTCTACTTGTGAGCCAAGGGAAGCTATGAAAGGAGAATTTTTCTGCCTCAGAAAGAGTCGAGTATAGGGAAGGGCAGATCCGGCTAACTAAGTGTAGAGGTGACTCCACTAATTCTGTAACTGGGCGAGAGGAAGGAGAGGGAGACACCTCCAGAAAGTCTAGGGAGGGGTCAAGATCCAAGAAATCTGGTGGGTTAAGGAGAAGATCCCTCTCTTCAGATTGGTCCAGAGATGACTTACCCGGACATGAGCGACGAAGGTGTCCCGTTTCACGACAGATGTTGCAGCGGAAAGGGATCCCGAGGTAGTCCAGGGGCTGTAGTAGCTTCCAACCTCTCCAAGTGATCTCCAAGGTTTCCGACAATCCTGTAGATGTGTCCAACTCCACCAGGACTTTCCCCACTTTTCTCAAGGGACTGGCCAGTAAATTAGTATCAAGTGCAATAAACTTTCCGAGTGAGTCCCCAATCGCTCTGAGGGCTTCTTCATTCCAGAGGTGTAGAGGGAGGCCTGGAAGTAAAACCCATAAATGTCTGAGCTGGAAGTAGTCAGTGTCCGGGTTAAATGCCAGCCTCCAGCGCTTCAGCATAAGACTGCTGCCATCGTAGACCCAAAACGAGGAGAGTAAAAGAGATGCATCTTCAGGTGTCCTGTAATGGAACCCGAGCCAGCCTCTCTTGAGAAAGAGAGTTTCAGGAGAGTAACCTATGAGAGGTACCCAGTTTGTGCAAATCCAGTCCTCCAGCTTCTGGGTGCATAAGCTTTTGTAAGAGATCCGGCCCACCAGCGAGCAAGTAAACATCTTGCAAATATTTTCGAATCCTACACCGTCTCCTAGCACAAGGCGGGAAATCTTTTTTTGGCCTTCCAAACCTTTCGATCTGTGGGAGCTCCATGAGCAGTGAGGGGGGCTTTGTGTTTGACTTGAGCTGTGGGGAGTACAGGGAAGGAAATGGGCGATGAAGAAAGTCCACCAGGAGTAGGTACATCACTGATCTGAGCTTCAGTTGTTGAACGTAGTGGAGGGGCAATAGAAGTGCAAGGGCTATTTGAAAAAGGAGGCTTGGCGGGAAAAGTCTGTTTCCTGGAAGCGAGTGAATCCACTTTGTCAAATAAGCCTTCCTGTTCCCAGATGATCTCGTCGGAAGGAAGCATTAGTTGGTGGGACAGTGACTCCATAAGGAAAGCTAAGTGGACCACCTCCTTACCCCTTGGAAGAGTGACAGAGCAAAAGCGGGCCAATGGGATAGGTAAATAGTGCCTGACAGGGAAACAGGTAAACAAGAGGTATAAGGTCCGTGGGAGGGAACTGTAAAAGAGGCCAGAGACACAGGCCTGCACGCTCAAAGAAGGGTCTTGAAAAAAGGTTCCGTCGGTCTGTAAAGTCAAAGAAAGGATATAAAATCAAGTGGTCGGCAGTGTGAGAGTGTAAACCGGGACCAATCCAGTGAAAGTACTGGACAAAGAGCTAAAAGACAAAAAAATCTGATCAAGGCAAAAGTTAATAGTGAGAGTCTGTGAACCAAAGACCGTAAGACTATCAAGCTATCGAGAAGACTCTGTAGCCTCCACTGAAGTTGTGAACCGGGACTATACTGGGTCAGAGAGGAGGGGGGTGATCACCCAGGGTCTTCTCGCCTGGTTCGCCTGGTTCTCCATCCATAGTTCTTCTGTTCCCATGATAGTTTAAACTTGTTCTTGGGTCTCTCGAATCAATCATTTTGATGAATAAAGTACAAATAAAAGTAAATCTTCACGGTATTACTTAGCAATATAGAAGAGAGCTCGACATCAATTGTAGAAGAGCATTACAATGAAGTTGATGCACCCTATAAAATGTGTTATGATGAATCAATACATTTCACAACCCACAATTAGTTTTTTAAATAAACATTTGCAATTGAGACTATATGTTATGTCGAGCTTGTCCAAAACTTTCACTTAATCTAAATTATAACAAACTAAATAAATAAATCTGTTATTTATACATATTATAATTAAAAAAAAAAATTCAAAAAATAACAAACACTACACTTTACCAACCAACTAAATTCCATTAACTCATTAACATACAATTTTTTTAATTTAATATAAACTTTACAATTCATATATACCAACAACAACTAATACACAACAAACTTTATCATATCTTCCCACCCACATAGCTTGTCCCCACTCCCTCAATACATGCATGCGTGCACACACTTCCTAGTCTCCCTCCCCAAGACTACTCTCGTTTTAATAACCTCAAAATGTTCCACTACTTAAGGTAGGAGTAATGTAAACTTTGATTATTCTCCACATGCAATGTTGAGAATTCCCTCCATCAAGCATCTTAATCTTGTTAGGTAAGTGAAAATAATGGTCTATTAGTTTTATAAAAAAAAATAATTGTGTATTAATTTTTTTAATAAAAAAATTTAATATTCAAAGTTTAAATATTTTATGAATTTGTTATTTTTTTTTTAAATAATACAAAGTAAAATTAATTAGTTATTAGTCTTTGTCTGCTAAGGGATTATAGTAATGAGTTTGTTATTGATTTGTTATTAACTTGTTTTTTATTTTAAATTTATGTGTGAAATGTAATGTCTAACTTTAGAAAATAAATATATATATTTTTTATATAATAAAAATATTTATTTTTCTCATCTTTAATTGGTTAATATATTTTAAGTTTTATTGTTACCTTCAAGTATTTTAATGTTTTAAAGTAATTACATAATTAATACACTTTATTATATATACTACTTGTTTTAAAAAAGCATAGATTTAATAAAGTTGTAAAAATAATAATTCCAATATTATTAATGTTTTACCCTCTACATTTATTACACCTATCACGCTCGAGGAAAAAAATTCATAAAGCTGACATCATACAAATGTGTATGGTATGGTTGGTGGACCCTGTATACTGTCAATCTAATCATTGGACATAGGCTCGCCGTCAATATGTTCCCTAGACTAATGATATTCATACCACAATTTTTTTATTTTTATTTTGATTTTTTTAAATGTTTTAAAATTTTTGAATTTTGATTTTGTATTTAAAAAAAAAAAATCTAATCACTGGACATAGGCTCTCCGTTAATATGTTCCCTAGACTAATGATATTCATACCATAATTTTTTTATTTTTGTTTTGATTTTTTAAATATTTAAAATTTTTGAATTTTTGAATTTTGATTTTGTATTTTTTTTGAATTTTTTTTAAGTTAAAATATATTTTTTAAAATTTTGTTTTAATTTTTTTTAAAAATAATTATTTATTTAATTTTTAAAATTTACTTTTAAATATATAAATAATTTATTTTAAAAATTTTGATTATTATTATTTTTAATTAAAAAATTAAAAATAAAATAAAATAAATACATTTTAAATTTTAAAATGTGTATTAAACTAATTAATACCCATTTATCTAAATACTTGTAATAATAATAATAATAATAATTTATTTTTAAGATTCCAATCAAGTTAGATATCAAATTGGTGTATAAGATGTCTTGTTTGTGGGAGAAGGGATCCCCTATTTGACTCCTAAAGTTTAGGAAGGAGTACATACCCTACCCCTGTGAATTTGAACCTATCCTTAAAAAGAGATATAACCCATAATCCTTATAATATCAATCAACCACTAACCTTACCCATGCTTGAATTCTTGTAACATCAAGTCACACTTACTCAACCAAACCACCTAGCTGAACATATCAATGCATATATTATTAATAATAAAACATAGTTTGACTACCTATCAGTTAGTGGCTTGACTGTAATAAAACATAGGATATTGCAATAATAATTTGTATTTAATTTTTTTTTTTTTTGTTTTTTTTTCAATTTGATTAGACCTCAACTTTGAAGGATTGCATTGTAAGTCATATCGCATATCTATGGTTTATTTGCTCCCTACTAGGGACTAAAGTGTTCAACCAATGAATGTTAAGCCAAAATATTTGTTACTTGGAGGTTTAATCTTCCGAATACAAAACTTGTTCGGCAGGGACTAAGCTCCCATACAACTCTTATTTTAATATGAAATTGGATTAGAATAATTTTGAATGGCAAAAATAATTAATTTTAATAAAGATTTTTAAAAGTTTTAAATTTATTTTTTATTAAAAAAATAATTTTATTAATTTAAAATTACAATTTTAACATTTCATAATAAAAAATGGAAAAGACTTTTATTGTTATTTTTGTTAAAAATATATTCAAACTTCAAATCTAGTTCATGATTTTCCTATCCACAAATAATTATGATAACATTAGTTTCTAAATAATTTTAAAAATAAATATTTATTTATATGTAGAAGAAGACAATATTCGTGACAAAAGGGTAGTACAAAGGCCCTTGAATCCCCCTCGTAGCTAGATTTTCTGCTATTAAAACTCTCCCATGCATCAACACCCAACAAGAGGTCTACACCTTTGGAAGACAATATTTGCTCCAAATATGATTCTAGAGGGTTGATTGGAGAGTTTTCTCTTGCTCTAATAGTTTATTCGAATAACCCAACTTAATCGAATATGGTCCTCATTTCACTCGTAGATTAAAGTGTAAAGGGGTGGCACCTTTGAGGAGCCTAATCAAGATAATGATAATACATTGATCCAAGAGAGGACCTTCAATATCAAATGTCCTCCATCATGTCGATGTCGCTTGCTCCACTTGCTCCCAACATGAGATGTTAGGCAACTTCTGAACACCAGAGGAAGAGAGCCACTCCCAAATATCCAATATTTTTTTGTTGATTAATGAGAGATGGATTTCCCATGATGTTATCCTCCTAGAGACGAATTGACTTACCATCACTAAGAACCCAAGTCAAATGATTTTTATAAGTAGCATAAACTTTTCACAAATTCCATATTAGAGAACTACCAAAATAAAAGGAAGAATGATCGAAGCATCACAAATGAGCCCTTCTTAGATTATTTTTGTACAGGGATTCCTTCCACAATTCTTGTTTGCTTGAAACAAATCTCCACAATATTTTTAGTCGTAGATATTTATTCATAAAAATTGGATCTTTTAAGGCTAAACCACCACAATCCAAGGGTGCTCTAACCACAACCTAGTTAACAAGTTGAAGATTTTTTGTGTTTGTCTTACCACCTTGCCACATGAAATTTCGTATAGTCAGTTTGATTTGGATATTGACATTGGTTGGAGCTAGAAGATATAAGACTTGGAAGGTTGACAAAATTGATAGAATTGGCTTAATTAAAATTAATTCTTATTAGGGTTTCAAGCATCTTGATCCCCAACGCTCCATCTTATTTTTAATCTTTTGCATAATGGACTACTAGTCATCAGTTTTGTGTTGTTTTAAGGTAATTGGGATTCCCAAGTATCAAAATAGGACCACTGATTTACCAGAGAAAGCTCTAGGATCTGAGAAATTCACCGGAAAGAGGAAAGAGGGGGTCACTCTAGTCATATATATGCCTTTTTTCTTTGTTTATAAGACCCTTGGAAGAAGAATTATAGTTATCTAAGAATATTTTAAGCCTTCTTGCAATAGTCACAGATGCACCTCCTAACAACAAGGTGTCATTTGTAAATTGAAAATGTTTAACTGCCTTAACCCCTCTTCCTATCATCACCCCCTGCAAATTCCTAGAAAGTCTTTCTTTCTCTAGTATCCTCCCTAGATCTTCAACCATAAGAATATAGAGTGAGAGTGATGAGGGGCATCCTTGTTGAAGTCCCATTTTAATTTGAAAGAAGGAAGCCAATTGACCATTTATAAAAGGAATAATCCAAGGATATCCTACGCATGTTTTGAACCATTTTAAAAATAATGGGGAAAAACAAACTTGCTTAGAACACAAAAGAGAAAACTATGCCTTACTTCATCAAATGCATTCGCCAAATCAATCTTGATAATCATACCTCACTCATGGCTTATTCTACTTGAATGAGTCACCTTCTATACCATGATCACTAATTTATCTATGATTTGATGCTTTTTTTCTAAGTTAGAAAGCTCGAAGAAAACCTGCGAGTACTTCCCCTCATTTTGAGGATGGTACCCAGGATAAACCCTATATTCTTCAGGGCACAAGGCTGATCAACAACAAAGCTTGAAGCTATTACAACAATATACTCATTATGAGCTCAACATGTCACTTACATGAATTGAACCCAGGTGGGGAGGATAACATTCCTCCCAACCATATGAACTAAACCCAATCGACATCTATGATCTGATGTTGTTGAACAAAACCTCTTTGATTTTATGAAATAAGTGATGGAAAACGATGACATATATGATTTGCAAGGATCTTGGTCAAGATCTTGTATAAGGAATTACACAACAAAATGGGATGAAAGCTTACAAAGGAGGAGTGATTAGATTCTTTAGGAATTAATGCCCAAAAGGCTGAGTTAATTTCACCCCATAATTTGTCCTTTATATGAGATCAATTCAGTATAAGATGCAGGTAAGGCTTAATTATGTGCCAACGTGCTCAATATTTATAAAAATGAATGAAGAATATGTCTAGCCTAGGTTCTTTGTCAAGTTTCCAAGTCCCAAATAACCTTAATTATTTCTTCGTATTCTATTCTTTTCACCAATATTTTGTTGTCTTCTTTTGAGATTAATAAAGGAATGGATCAACAAATCTTGAATTTCATTGATGTTTGGGATAGAGTCTTCTAAATATTATCAATTAGGTCTAGCTCAAGTAGTTGTGGGATGGAGGGTTATCCTCCCCATCTAGGTTCTATTCCCATAAGTGACATGCTGAGCTCATAATCGGTATATTATTGTAATGACTTAGTGTCCTGAAGAATATAGGGTTTACTCTAGGTACCATCCTCAAAATGAGGGGAAGTACCTGGGGGTTTTCCCCAGGTGTTTGGAACCTCGAAAAAAAAAGAATCTTTTGAAGAAAGTTTTTTGTAGGCCTAATTAGCCACCTCTCTAATTTCCTCAAAGGTATTCAAATTCAATCCATCCCTAGCTATAATCTCTTGGACTTGCTTCCTCATCTACCTATCTTTTACCCACTTGTGGAAGAAGGTTATGTTCCCATCACTAGCCTTTAGACACAATTTGTGAGTCTTCAATCTTTAGTGTTCCTCCTCCATGTGGAAAGCATGATGAAGTTTATGAGCCCAATATTTTTCTTCCATTAACAATGAGGAAGTAATGGAATGAGATTCCATTTTGGTTTGAAAGTTGCACAAATGCCATCAAATATAATCTCGATCTCTAGAGGGAGATGGTATATTTTCTCTTTCCCATGATTTCAGTTTCCTTTTGGTATTTATAATAGGTAGACTTACACTCTTGGTAAAGGTTAAAAAATTTGAAGTCTTAATTTAGTATCAACGAAAGTTTCATTATGATTGAATATGGAATTTTTTCGATCATTTCAAAGATGTAATATGACACTTCAAGATTAGAAAGCTGTCATTTTTAATGTTATTATGCAAAACATGGAAAGGAACTAATATGAGCAATTTGGAAAAATCATGGACATCCTAGGGAATAATGAAATAATTTTTTTGAAATAAAGATAGAGTATTATAAAATCAAATGCACAATTTAATATGAAAGTGATACATTTTATGTAGATTCAACATACATTTTCAAATGGCTCTCAGAGTGGAGTTGGAGGATTAATAAAAATCTCGCTAAACACTTTCTATAAATGGACTTTCAACTGTGGCCCGGGCACCAATACCAGGGCAAAACTTTTGGGTGCATGGGCCACACTATACTTGGCCTCTAGACTCCACATTAAAGCCCTCCAAGTTCTTGGGGATTCCATAATTTTTATTGAATGGATGAGCAACAAGGGTGATCTATAAGCTATATCCCTCTTGGCTTGGAAGAACAAAATTAGACTTCTATATCCCACTTTCAAAAAACTCAGCTTCAATCACATTTATCGTGAGCACAACAAATCTGCTAATCAACTTTCAAAGACAACGCTCCAAAAAAAAGAGGGCATCCTATCTTACAATCTCTGGATTGATGGCCATGAGGGCACTTCTGTCTTTCTAACTCTTTTCTAAGACAGTTTTTTACCTCCTTCCTCAGAGGACTTTCTCAATATGAAAGTTGGAGTATTTCTCCTGGTCTCATAAATCTCTCTTATACTTCTGAAATTTATTATTTCGACAACTCTCCCTTCAGTCACCTAGTAGCTTTCACTTTTTTGTCACTCTTTCCATATGAACTTTCTCCTTTTGCAGGTCGATAGACCGCTATAGGTGAAAGTTATATTTCTTATTCAACAGTTTCTCTGCAGTTAGCGATTGTAACCTTCTGTTATGAAAACAAATTATATAATATATAATTGAGAATTTTTCTCGTTGGAAAAAAAAGGAAACAATTAGAACTAGCCAACACTCTATTCCTCTAGATCCGAAATGAAATAACTCTCTTTCATCCATGTTTTGAAAAACAATATGTATTTTGAATTTTTTTGATCCGCCATAGTTTTGATACAATATCCGCCATAGTTTCGACCCTGAACAATATCCATCACATAAAAATATTTCTATCTTCTCATCATTGGGGTTCTGATCACTATTACAAAATATACTATCTGATAGATGGTAATTTTTTTTAATATTATTTTATTATTCCTATAGCGACTTGTATATAACAATGGATTCACCATTATATGGCATTAGTTTTCTAGTTGGCCATAAATATCGTTACAATTTCTAATGTTAAACACATTCCTAACAAAAATACATATTTTTTTTAATATAAAAATTCTTTTGTGTTCCACCTGATTCAAGAATGAGTTTGAGGCCTTATAGCAGGTGCCCCCAAACCCTAACAATTATCATCATGATCTAGTTCTTTAGGCTTTTTTTGATTGGATTTGATAATGAGAAAGCCATTGATACATATAGATCTATGCACAACACCATAAATATTGTGCCCTCCACCGACGATTCTCATGCAAATGCAAACAAGAAACTAAGTACAAACCAGGGTGCCACAAAGATAAGGGACTGACACCATGATACCTCCATTAATTAGCGGAACTATAATTAACAAGTGAATAAAAGCACCAATTTTGAGGATCTATTCATGACATCTAAGTTAGCATAATTTCAATGTCATAAATCAATTTACATTATAATTCAATGTCATAATTCAATTTACATTATAATTCAATGTCATAGTGTCGGGCCACTCAATATGACCTCTATATTTCAACAATTGTGTTTTTTTTTTTAAATCTTTGTTAGCACTTCTCATTAATCATTCATTAACCTTTGTTTACATTTAAATTTATTAATACTCGTTTTTCCACTCAATATGACCTCTTTATTTTAACAATAGTTTTTTTTTAAAACCTTTTTTATCACTTCTAATTAATCATTCATTAACCTTAATTTATATTTAAATTTATTAATACTTGTTTTGCGGCAGGGAAAACACTTGCTTATATTAAATTTCTGTCAAAATATTTTGTAAGTGTATTTAGTTTAGTTTTGTTTAAAAATTATGGTTAAGAGCATGTGTTTGTTAATGGGCCTAATGGTTAAGAACATGTGTTTCCTCCTTGGAGGTCATAGGTTCATATCTAGAGGGGGGTAGGATATGTATACCTCTGTATAATTTATCAGTCGACAATTTAAAGTCTTACTTCAGGATCAACGACAATTACATTCTCTATAGATTCAACATCTTCAGGTTAGGAAGAGGAACAACAGTGATACATTCTCTATAGATTCAACATCTTCAGGTTAGGAAGAGGAACAACAGATTAAGGAAACCACTGAAACAGACCAACCATATACTACTCCTATAGATCCAAAATGAAATAACTATCTTTGATCCATGTTTTGCAAAACAATATGTATTTCGAAATTTTTTATTCAGATATGTATATGTAATGACAAAATCAATGTAGAAACTATAAATCTAGAAGGAAATATATTAGGAAATAAGGTATCTCTGAGGATGAGGATGTCGCCTTTTGTAACTCATTGCCTAAATAGAATAAAATTATAGTGTCAACTTTGAACAATAACCACCACACTTTCGCCATGAATAATATCAACAAGATAACAATATCTCTATCCAATCATTTTTGGGTTCTAATCACTATTACAATATATGTTATACTAGCATACCCCCAATTGGGGGAAGGGAACGCCGAAAAAAATTAAGTAACATGTGTTTTTATGACCATCATATTTAATGAGAGAATAGATGATGAAAAAACAAATAATATAGTAACATATGTTTTTATGACCATCATATTTAGTGAGAGAATAGATGATGAAAAAACAAATAATATAAATAAGTGAATGACTTAATAAATTTTTCCAAGTATATAGCAAAAATAAAAGATGTGTACATTTTTTAATTCTAGATATCATCAAAAGCTATTTGCTACCTAGATATTGAATCATAATTTGTTATGAAAATAAAATAAATCAGAAAATAACTTTTAACATACCCTTGAAGCCAGGGAAAGAGAATGTCAAAAATCAAAGAGCACACTTATCACGAGCTCACAAAAACCATTTAGGAGATGGATCTCAAACCCTGATATTAAACATATATGTCTCCATATACTTTATAATGAGTTTGTGAATTCTTTTATTCATAGTTGCAACCACACCATCAACGTGTATTCTATTTGAAAGATCTTATTTAGACGTTACCAAACAAGAAATATGAAATCACTATGATAAGTGAAATGAAGGTAACATCAAACTATGAATTGAAGGCACACAAATTTCTCCTTATTTCACCTTAGTTGCCCGTCTCAACTTTTGTTCGACCAAGATGTGTTATGGAAATAAAAAAATCAGTTTGACAAAGTTATTCACAATACTTAAAGAAAGAGAGCCAGTGAATAGGACTTCATCTAAAGTGAATAGCCCTTCATGAGATTGTAGATCCTAGTAGTAAAAATTATCAAATTGTGTGGGAGTTAGTGGATACATGCTTACTATGACACTAGTATCTACATTGATGGAACAATTTTGTTGCAGTTGCATGGCATAAGAAGGATACAGAGTGGGATCAACTTGAATCAAGGATGAAAAATTCAAAATTATGTTTGAAAACCTGTTGCAATGAGAAACTCCTATAGTATGAGCTCCTTAACAAGACAAAACAAATACAATTATTAGTATGTAAATTACTTAAGATTACATGTTAACTATATAATTTCTCAAAATGTTGATGCTAAAATTTGATCCGAGACACTGAAAGCTACATGCTTATGGACCTATAACATGCTTATAATTAAAAAAAATTACATGAAAGAGCAATTATAAAATTTTGGATCAAAAACAGAAATTTTGGATAGCAATTATAAAATGAAATTTTTGGAGCAGATTTGTCGCCATTGTCAGCATCTTAAAATACACACATTTACTATGCAATACTTTCTGAGCAACCTATATGTAGTGTTAATATATAGTGTTGATATATTATCATATGTAGGTATATTATGTATAGTTGTGTGATATTAATAATATATTGTAATTTGTGATGTATATGTGTGTGTGGGGGTGATTATATGTATAAATGTAATAACATAAATATGTGGTATATATAATTATAAATATAATGTATATGTTATTTTATATATTTGTGTAGGATAAATATATATTATATGCATTTTATGGCATCCTTGTGTTTCATACATGTAATTGATTGTGTTGCAGTGGTATTGTTGCACTCTATTTCTTCTTACTTTTGTACCAGAAAGTAGTCTCTACACTATAAAAAAATAGCAACAATGTGTGAACTTTCAACGCACAACATATTCTCTTAAGCATCCATACGAAACAATGTAAATCCCTTTGTGAAATGGCTTTGTTCCTAAACTTTTTTCTCATAACCTCCATTCTCTGTTTCACAATCAAAACCCAAAATCAAATTTGCATATAAAAAGACCATGTTTTTTCCCATGGAAATGTGTTGCACATATCACAAAGTGTGTATCACATTGTATATTTTTTTAAATTTGAGAAAGTCAAAACAATGTTGGTCAATAGTCCTCCATTCATATCTTAAAAAAAAAACTCAAACAAACCCCAAAATCACACAAATTCTAAGAAAGTTAAAATATATTCTTGGATTCAAACAAATAAAATGAAAAATATTCTTGTCTTGTTTAGAAACTATGTCCGATATTTTGAAGCTTCTTTCTCCCCATTCTACATTCCTGCCATTAGCAAATCAACCTACATTCCACATTCCTGCCATTAGCAAAGCAACCTAACACTGTTAGCACAGAGTAATCAATGTACTTAGTTTGCAGCCGATTTTTACCGATGTTTGCAGTTCTCCTTGAAAATGAGTAGTGAATTTAAAGCCAAATTCTCACTTCTACCATGGAGTCATAGATTCCATCATATGTAGTATCGATAATAAGCAATTGGGCCTATTTTTTTTAGATTTTATGGCTAATAAAGCTTTGTGAGAGACATTTTAAAGCAATAGAGCATTCAATTGGTCCAAATCGAAGGTCACTGGAGGTATATTGGCCGCCAATTCAAAGGCTAGAGATATCAATCCATCTCTACTGATTAATTTCCCTACACTCCCAACATCGATTGAGGACAAAACAATATGTATATTCTGAAAAATTAAAAAATGAAATTATATTAAATCTAACTGTTCAATCCATGATAAAATAAAATCATAACTTGATTAGAGCTTACTGTTGACGTTGGTTGCCACTGGAAGGGACTCTGCAGGTATGCATCCTCTATTTTTGCTCCAATCAGATGTAAATGAAGGAAGGTGGTGTATATTAAAAAAATGGAGGAACTTACTACAACAACCTTCAAGAATTCACACTCCACTAGGGAAAAAGAGAAAACAAGATAGTGTTTAATATATATTAAAAAATAGAGGACCTTACTATGAAAGATTTCAAGAATTCACTCTCCACCATGAAAAAAAGGAAGATAATACAAAATTAAGAAGATGGGTCGATTGACAAACCAAAAATTAAATGTCCACGGACCAAAGCACCACCTACACCACAGAAACAAGATCCGCCTACAAAAAAGAGTAATAAAAAAGCAGGGAAAAATATTGAAAAGCCCAAAAATCCTGACCCATTCATTCCTTTGCATGATCTTCACATGCCTATACCAGATCCATTTTTCTCACTTTAGTTGGATCACTTGGAAAAATGCAAAACCATTCTACTCAAATTGATGGTGGATATGAAGGTTCTTCTAAGCACATTAAGATCTCTCTCCCTATTGTTGAAAGCTGGTTTGAAATCTAGAGGCATCTCCCTATTGATTGAAAGATAGTTTGAAAGCGAGAGCCATCCCACTCTTGCGTTCAAAGCCTCGTGTGTTTCCTCTTAGGCGATGTCTTGAGTAATGTGATAACCTTGGTTACACAATCATTTCAGACACCTTGTTCGAGTGAGACCCACGTAGGTATGTTCCAATGGTAGGTGTGTAAAGAAGGAGACCGTCCACCAGAAGTAGTATCGATCCCCACTGAAACCACTTCAAAGCACTGTCGTATGCACGTTTCCTCTTATCTGCTAAAACCCTGCTATAGTGATGCAGGAGCATTGCCAACTCATCAAGCGAGCCAGCGCGGAAGCGGAAAACAACTGGATAAGCCAACACATATTTTGAAATTGCCTTGGAAGTTGTTGCGTGATCTTGAATGAGTCATTTAAGATGAAGCACACTTGTATATTGTAAATGGACCTTGAGCGGATATCTCTCATCCTTAATAGATAGATGACATTTAATATAGTTAATGCAGGTAGATAGGATTTTAATTCATAGATTAGACAGTTTTTAGAAAGACAGAGGGAAAACGGATATAGACACCCTCATTGTATCATTGTAACATGAGCCTGAGTATAGATATAAAAGAAGAAGAGTAAGAGTAAGCAGAGAGATGTGTAAGAGACACCCATGTACAAGCATTTGAATTAATAGAAAAGTTCTAATTCAAATTCATGGTTTGTGTTGTTCTCTGTATTGATGCTATGTTCATTTGAATGTTTGCTTCCTGTTATACATTTGCTTTTATATGCTGTGTATGTGATTTCATGGTTGAATTGAAGTCGGAAGGGGTGAAGGAATGAGTTTCAATTGTTTCTCTATTTGAACCAGAGGATTCCTGCAAGGAGTGCATTGACAGAGGGTTCAAATAGAGATAACTTTGATTCTCATTCACCCAGAAGTGGATTGGGTTACAGGAGTCGTGCAAGGAGTGCACAGGCTGGGTAAAAGGCTCAGGATTGCGAACCTGAGTAAAGCTTTGAAGGACTGCTGCTGCAGGCGTGCACATAGTCGAAGAGAGACTTCAACACTTAGCGTGATTGAAGGTTTGCCGCAAGGAGTGCGAGCAAGGAGTTATTTTAAGAGACTGAGAAGATGAAGGAAGCTCAAGAGGGGTAAAGCCTTTAAATCTGTTGAAGGACTGCACAGGAGGTTTTGTCTCAAGAAATCGTCAAGGGAGGAGAAGCGACAATCAAGATATTGTAGAGGGAGCTCGTGGAAATTCCTCCAACCGTCAGATCCGACAGAGTAACGAGAAGGTTACGGCCACATCCAGAGTTCGAGCTTGAAAGTTGGTGAGCCGTTGGATCAGCAGCTGATTTCCCGTCAACCATTAGATTGGGCAGGAGTTGCACCGAGGTTAAGCTCTAGTGAGTAGAGGAGTAGTCCTGGAGGAGTCATCGGGATACTGGAGTCATCGGGTTTTCCAGGGTCAAGAATCAGAGACCTCATGAGTCTCGAAACTCCAGATAAATCCTAGCCGTCGATCTCGGTAGGACACGCGTCAGGGACTTGGAGAGGAGTCAGGGTTCGACATTTCGGGAATTTCGGGAGTGAAGAAATCACAGCATCAAGATTCACGATCGCGCGATGTCTGATAGAGCAATGAAGGGACAGTGACGTGGAGGAGAACGTTCTCACGTGCATCGGGGATCGTTATATCGAGATTTTCGGTGACGTGAAAATCATTGCAGGAGAAGTTGCGAAACTCCGAAACGCGACGCCCAAACAACCACAAGTATTGGAGTAGAGGACAGGTGTCACCCCATATCGGGGTTCGGGACTTAGAAAGTTTCGAAAACGAGTGCAGCTGAGATTACGATATCGCGATACGCGATTTCCCGATCATAAAAGGAGCGTGGGACATAGCACCAACAAGGAGGACAGGTGGCGCATGGTGTCAATATATCGGGAGTTGGGGTCAAGCGAGGTAAGTTGATTTCAATACCATAGGTGCCGAAATCCCGACGGAGGAAGTCCCGATAGAAGTAGAAGGTGTTAGCATTGACCACATCGAGTTTCGGGATATCGTGGGACGTAAAGTGCACAACCATAGGATTCGCGAACCGGTGAAGTCCGATTCCCCGATCATTGAGGGGGATCAATCACGAGATTTACTGTGGGTATAGAAAATTCCCGATAAGGGGGTTAGAAGGACTCTGTAGTTCTTCGGGCCAAGGGAAGAGAAGATCCTGTGAGCGGACGTACCTGCGGCTGCGGCTGCGCCATAGTGGTATTAGAGCTAAGGACGATTCTTTTCTTTCTGTAGTAGAGAAAGAGAATTCACCATGCCAACAAGGAGAAGGGATGCACAATCACCCAATCCAGAGGATAGGGAAGTGCAGAGAAGAAGAGGCAGATAGATGGTAGATCCAGCCATAGAAAGACAAATGCGTGATCTCTGAGCCAGACTTGAAGATATGGAGACAGCGCAGAGATGTACAGCCAGTGCGGGGGATCTTAGTGATTTCGAGAGTGAAGTTGAAGCTGAACGTGAAGAAGAAGTTGCAGCCGAGGATGCAGCGAATGGACGTCTAATCAAAGCTATTGCAAGGATGGGTGAAAAGGCGAAGATGGACATTCCAGTTTACGAGGGAAATCTGGATGCAGAAGAGCTTCTAGATTGGATTAGAGCTCTTGACACCTACTTCGATTATGAAGATGTTGAAGAGGATAAGAAAGTCAGGCATGATGTCACACGTTTGAAAGGACATGTAGCATTATGGTGGGACGAGCTACAAGCAGATAGACACTGCAAAGGTAAGCATAAAATTAAAAGTTGGGATTGAATGATTGCAAAGATGAAGGCAAAGTTCATCCCAAGAGATTATCAAATTACTCTGTTCAGGAGGATGCAGAACCTGAGACAGAAGCTGATGAAAGTGAAAGAATACACTGAGGAATTCTATCGACTGAACATCAGGGCAGGTCATCGGGAGAGCGATGATGAGAAAGTAGACAGGTATATGGATGGCCTGAGATACGATATCCAGGACAAGATGAGCATGGAAACCATCCGAACTGTGGAGGATGCTTATCAGATGGCTCTGAAAGATGAAGAGAAGCTGAGCCGTAAGCAAGGTCAGCGAGGGCGAGGCAGAAGTCAGCCTAGAGGCAAGTCGGTTTCCCAAGATAAATATCAGAAACCCAAGGAGGAATGGAAGAAACCTCAGGGTAAAGTTGAAAGAGGTGGAACCTCACAGCGAGGGCCATATGTTGAACAGAGAGGGCAGCATACAAAACAGAGAGGAGGGTATGCCGACAACAACATGTTTCCTCGTACCAGAGGTAGAGGAAGAGGAAGAGGTGGAGTAATCACTTGCTTCACGTGTGGGAAAAATGGGCACAAGTCATTCAAGTGTCCAGAGAAAAAGAAGGACATCGGGGAAGCTCACATCACCGAGGCGCAGAGGCGGGATGTTGAGGCCGAAGATGTAGAAGGCAGAAGATCGCTCATGATGCGTAAAGTCCTTTTAACACCTGAGAAAGAGGTGGACAGTTCAATCCAAAGGACCAGACTTTTCAGAACAACTTGCAAGACCAAGGATAGGGTATGCAAGGCTATTGTGGACAGTGGTAGTACAAATAATCTTGTTTCAACCGAGATGGTAGAGAAGCTAGAGCTGGAGACGACTGATCATCCAAACCCATACCGAGTTTCGTGGCTACAAAAAGAACACCAGGTAACTGTCACTAAACAATGCTTGGTTGAATTCAAGATAGGAGGGTACAATGATAAGATATTATGTGACGTCATTCCTATGGATGTTTGTCATTTAATGCTGGGTAGACCATGGCAGTATGATAGAAATGTGGTTCATGACGGGAGAATGAACACATATACTTTAGAGAAGAATGGGAGGACACACATGTTGCTTCCAATAAAAGATAAGGAGGTGAAGCCGGAGGCAAGCAACACAGTACTTCTCATGAGTGGGAAGGAGCTTCTTACGAAGGTGAAGAAGAAAGAAGATCCACAATTCTTTGTGGTCAGGAAACCAAGAATTGTTCTGACTAGCACAAGAGTGGATGATCTACCAGAGGAGATTCAGGAACTACTGGAAGAGTTCGCTGATATAGTGGTGGACGTATTACCTCATTCATTGCCATCGATGAGGAGTGTGAGTCATCATATAGACCTCATACCAGGAGCTAGTTTGCCGAATAAATCCACGTACAGGTTGACGCCGCAGGAAAATGAAGAGGTCAAGAAGCAGATCTAGGAGCTACTAGACAAAGGATTGGTTAGGGAAAGTTTGAGCCCATGTGTCGTTCCAACGGTACTCAGTCCAAAAAAAGATGGAGGTTGGAGAATGTGTACCGACTCAAGAGCCATCAACAAGATAACCATCAGGTATAGGTTTCCATTGCCACAGATGGACGATTTAATGGATTTCTTGAGCGGAGCCAAGTATTTTTCAAAGGTTGATTTGAAAAGCGGATATCACCAAATTCACATGAGGGAAGGCGATGAGTGGAAGATGACCTTCAAAACCAACGAAGGGTTCTATGAATGGCTAGTCATGCCGTTTGGTTTGACGAATGCACCAAGTACCTTTATGAGGTTGATGAACGAAGTCCTGAAGGAATTCATCGGGAAATTTTTCATTGTATATCTGGATGACATATTAATTTTTAGCAAGACGAAGGCTGAACATCTGAAGCATTTGGCTATTGTGATGAGGAAGCTACAGCAAGAGAAGTTTTTGATTAATATGAAGAAGTCCTCATTCATGAAGACAGAGCTCATCTACTTGGGGTTTGTTATTTCGGAAAATGAGTTGAAGATGGATCCAAATAAGGTAGAAGTGATCAAGAATTGGCCATCACCGAGGAATATCTTCGAGGTGAGGAGTTTTCATGGACTGGCTAGTTTCTACCGAAAGTTTATCAAAAATTTCAGTGGGATTAGCGCAGCGATGATGGATACAGTCAAGAAAAGACATAAATCTTTTCACTGGACTGAAGAGGCGGAGAAAAGTTTCAAATTGTTGAAACGAAAGATCACGGAACAACCAGTTCTGGTGTTGCCGGATTTTCAAAAAACATTCCAGATGAAATGTGACGCAAGTGGATTTGCCATAGGAGCGATCTTGAGTCAGGAGGACAGACCGATAGCATATTTTAGCGAGAAGTTGAATAAGGAAAAATTGAAGTACTCCACGTATGATAAGGAATTCTATGCCATCATACAGGCATTGAAAAAATGGAGGCACTATTTAATCCCGAAAGAATTTGTTTTATATAGTGATAACCATGCATTACAATTTGTGACTCAACAAGAGAAGTTGAATCATAGGCATGTTAAGTGGGTCGAATACATGCATAATTTCACTTTTATAATTAAGCATATTTCTGGTACTGCTAACAAAGTGGCTGATGCTTTGAGCAGGAAATGTTTGCTGATGCAGGAGTTCCGAGTCAAAACGTTGGGTTTTGATGATCTCAGGGACATGTACGCAGGTGATGCAGATTTTGCAGAAGCATATGAAGCAGCTGAGAATCTAGTTCTCAGAGATAGAAGCCCTTGGAGAGAGTACGTGATCCAGGAAGGGTTGTTGTTTAAGGGAAATCAATTGTGCATTCCGAATTGCTCCATGAGGGAGAACTTGTTAAAGGAGAAGCACAATGGTGGATTAGCAGGACATTTTGGCCATGATAAAACATTCGCGAAGCTGAGTGAGTCATACTTTTGGCCAGGGATGCGAGAAGAAGTCAAGTGGTTTGTAGACAGATGCAGGATTTGCCAGCATTCAAAGGGAAGGAAGCAAAATGCAGGATTTTATCAGCCATTGCCCATACCAGAGAGGCCATGGGAGGCGATAAGCATGGATTTCGTATTGGGATTGCCAAGGATGCAAAGAGGATTTGATTCAGTCTTTATGGTCGTGGACAGGTTTTCTAAGATGGCACATTTTATCCCATGCCAGAAGACCAGTGATGCGACTCACATCGCAAATTTGTTCTTCAAGGAGGTCATTCGACTTCATGGATTGCCGAAAAACATAGTTTCGGACAGAGACACAAAGTTCATAGGGCATTTTTGGAAGACATTATGGAAGAAGCTGGGGACTAATTTGATGTTTAGTTCAGCTTATCATCCTCAGACGGATGGACAGATGAAAGTGGTCAACAGGAGTCTGGGAGACTTGCTGAGACTTGCTGAGAAGCCTGGTGACGGAGCACCACAACCAGTGGGATAACATATTAGCACAGGCAGAGTTCGCATATAATGACTCAGTGAACAGGAGCACAAGCCGAAGCCCATTTCAGATTGTGTATGGCACACAACAGAGGGGAGTTTCTGAAATGAGAGATTCGGAACAGACTGCTACTAGGAGCGCAAGTGTCGAAGAGTTCACAGAAGCGATGAAAGAACTTCACGACCAGGTTAAGCAGCGACTGCAAAATTCAAGTCAGGACTATAAGCGTAGAGCAGACCAGCGGAAGAGACAACTTCAGTTCGAGGTTGGTGAATTAGTTCTGGCACACTTGAGGAAGGAAAGGTTCCCGAGGGGAACATACAATAAGTTAAAGATGAAGAAAATAGGACCATGTAAGGTCTTGAGAAAATTCGGAGAAAATGCTTATGAGATCGAGTTGCCGGATGAGATCGAAATATCTCCGATATTCAATGTCGCAGATTTATATCCATATAAAGCTGAGGAAGCAGGAACAGAAGGTGAAAATCCAAGGGGTTAGTGGCAAAAGAAGATGCCAATTGCAAAGAGGCCATAGATGAAAAACATACTGAACAAGAGAGTGGGTAAAAAGACCAGGAGGAAAGAATACTATGAGTATCTGGTCAAGTGGAAGAACCATCCAGTTGAAGATGCCAGCTGGGAGACTGAAGTGGAAATACAGAAGCATGGATAGACCGTGCAGGAGCTCATGGACAGGAGCCCATGAAAGTTTTCAAGCCGAGGAGTATGATGCAGGAGCATCGCCAACTCATCAAGCGAGCCAACGCGGAAGTGGAAAACAACTGGATAAGCCAGCACAAATTTTGAAATTGCCTTGGAAGTTGTTGCACGATCTTAAATGAGTCATTTAAGATGAAGCACACTTGTATATTGTAAATGGACCTTGAGCGGATAGCTCTCGTCCTTAATAGATAGACGACATTTAATATAGTTAATGCAGGTAGATAGGATTTTAATTCATAGATTAGACAGTTTTTAGAAAGACGGAGGGAAAACGGATATAGACACCCTCATTGTATCATTGTAACATGAGCCTGAGTATAGATATAGAAGAAGAAGAGTAAGAGTAAGCAGAGAGCTGTGTAAGAGACACCCATCTACAGGCATTTGAATTAATAGAAAAGTTCTAATTCAAATTCATGGTTTGTGTTGTTCTCTGTATTGATGCTATGCTCATTTGAATGTTTGCTTCTTGTTATACATTTGCTTTTATATGCTGTGTATGTGATTTCATGGTTGAATTGAAGTCAGAAGGGGTGAAGGAATGAGTTTCAATTGTTTCTCTATTTGAACCAGAGGATTCCTGCAAGGAGTGCAGTCGAATTGTCCGCAAGGAGTGCGTTGACAGAGGGTTCAAATATAGATAACTTTGATTCTCATTCACCCAGAAGTGGATTGGGTTACAGGAGCCGTGCAAGGAGTGCGCAGGCTGGGTAAAAGGCTCAGGATTGCGAACCTGAGTAAATCTTTGAAGGACTGTTGCTGCAGGCGTGCACAGAGTTGAAGAGAGACTTCAACACTTAGCGTGATTGAAGGTTTTACGCAAGGTGTGCGAGCAAGGAGTTCTTTTAAGAGACTGAGAAGCTGAAGGAAGCTCAGGAGGGGTAAAGCCTTTAAATCTGTTGAAGGACCGCAAAGGAGGTTTCGTCTCAAGAAATCCTCAGAGGAGGAGAAGCGACAATCAAGATCTTGTAGAGGGAGCTCGTGGAAATTCCGCCACCCGTCAGATCCGACAGAGTAACAAGAAGGTTACGGCCACATCCAGAGTTCGAGCTCGAAAGTTGGTGAGCCGTTGGATCAACAACTGATTTCCCGTCAACCATTAGATTGGGCAGGAGTTGCACCGGGGTTAAGCTCTAGTGAGTAGAGGAGTAGTCATTGGGATACTGGAGTGATCGGGTTTTCCAGGGTCAAGAATCAGAGACCTCGTGAGTCTCAAAACTCCGGAGAAATCCTAGCCGTTGATCTCGGCAGGACACGCGTTAGGGATTTGGAGAGGAGTCGGGGTTTGACATTTCAGGAATTTCGGGAGTGAAGAAATCACAGCATCAAGATTCATGATCGCGCGATGTTCGATAGAGAAACGAAGGGACAGTGACGTGGAGGAGTCCGTTCTCACGTGCATCGGGGATCAGTATATCGGGATTTTCGGTGACGTGAAAATCATTGCAGGAGAAGTCGCAAAACTCTGAAACGCGACGCCCAAACAACCACAAGTATTGGAGTAGAGGACATGTGTCACCCCATATCAGGGTTTGGGACTTAGAAAGTTTCGGAAATGAGTGCAGCTGAGATCGCGATATCGCGATAAGCGATTTCCTGATCATAAAAGGAGCGTGGGCCATAGCACTGACAAGGAGGACAGGTGGCGCATGGTGTCAATATATCAGGAGTCGGGGTCAAGCAAGGTAAGTTGATTTCAATACCATAGGTGCCGAAATCCCGATGGAGGAAGTCCCGATAGAAGTAGAAGGTGTTAGCATTGACCACATCGGGTTTCGGGATATCGTGGGACGTAAAGTGCACAACCATAGGATTCGTGAACCGACGAAGTCCGATTCCCCGATCATTGAGAGGGATCAATCACGAGAGTTACTATGGGTATAGACAATTCCCGATAAGGGTATTAGAAGGACTCTGTAGTTCTTCGGGCCAAGGGAAGAGAAGATCCTGTGAGTGGACGTACCTGCGGGTGCGGCTGTGCCAGAGTGGTATCAGAGTTAAGGAAGATTCTTTGCTTTCTGTAGTAGAGAAAGAGAATTCACCATGCCGCCCAGGAGAAGGGACACACAATCACCCGATCCAGAGGATAGGGAAGTGTAGAGAAGAAGAGGCAGACAGATGGTAGATCCAGCCATAGAAAGACAAATGCGTGATCTCCGAGCCAGACTTGAAGATATGGAGACAATGCAGAGACGCACAGCCAGTGCGGGGGATCTTAGTGATTCCGAGAGTGAAGTTGAAGCTGAACGCGAAGAAGAAGTTGCAGCCGAGGATGCAGCGAATGAATGTCTAATCAAAGCTATTGCAAGGATGGGTGAAAAGGCGAAGATGGACATTCCAGTTTACGAGGGAAATCTAGATGCAGAAGAGCTTCTAGATTGGATTAGAGCTCTTGACACCTACTTCGATTATTAAGATGTTGAAGAGGATAAGAAAGTCAGGCATGCTGTCACGCGCTTGAAAGGACATGTAGCATTATGGTGGGACGAGATACAAGCAGATAGACACTGCAAACGTAAGCATAAAATTAAAAGTTGGGATCGAATGATTGCAAAGATGAAGGCAAAGTTCATCCCAAGAGATTATCAAATTACTCTGTTTAGGAGGATACAGAACTTGAGACAGAAGCTGATGAAAGTGAAAGAATACACTGAGGAATTCTATCGACTGAACATCAGGGCAGGTCATCGGGAGAGCGATGATGAGAAAGTAGCCAGGTATATGAATGGCCTGAGATACGATATCCAAGACGAGATGAGCATGGCAAACATCCAAACTGTGGAGGATGCTTATCAGATGGCTCTGAAAGCTAAAGAGAAGCTGAGCCGTAAGCAAGGTAAGCGAGGGCGAGGCAGAAGTCAACCCAGAGGCAAGTCGGTTGCCCAAGATAAATATCAGAAACCCAAGGAGGAATGGAAGAAACCTCAGGGTAAAGTTGAAAGAGGTGGAACCTCACAGCGAGGGCCATATGTTGAACAGAGAGGGAAACATACAGAACAGAGAGGAGGGTATGCCGATAACAACATGTTTCCTCATACCAGAGGTAGAGGAAGAGGAAGAGGTGGAGTAATCACTTTCTTCACGTGTGGGAAAAATGGGCACAAGTCATTCGAGTGTCCAGAGAAAAAGAAGGACATTAGGGAAGCTCACATCACCAAGGCGCAGAGGCGGGATGTTGAGGCCGAAGATGCAGAAGGTGGAAGATCGCTCATGATGCGTAAAGTCCTTTTAACACCTGAGAAAGAGGTGGACAGTTCAATCCAAAGGACCAGACTTTTCAGAACAACTTGCAAGACCAAGGATAGGGTATGCAAGGTTATTGTGGATAGTGGTAGTACAGATTATCTCGTTTCAACCGAGATGGTAGAGAAGCTGGAGCTGGAGACGACTGATCATCCAAGCCCATACCGAGTTTCATGGCTACAAAAAGTACACCAGGTAACTGTCACTAAACAATGCTTGGTTGAATTCAAGATAGGAGGGTACAATGATAAGATTTTATGTGACGTCATTCCTATGGATGTTTGTCATTTATTGCTAGGTAGACCATGGCAGTATGATAGAAATGTGGTTCATGATGGGAAAATGAACACATATACTTTAGAGAAGAATGAGAGGACACACATGTTGCTTCCAATAAAAGATAAGGAGGTGAAGCCGGAGGCAAGCAACATAGTACTTCTCATGAGTGGGAAGGAGCTTCTTACGGAGGTGAACAAGAAAGAAGATCCACAATTCTTTGTGGTTAGGAAACCAAGAATTGTTTTGACTAGCACAAGAGTGGATGATCTACCAGAGGAGATTCATGAACTACTGGAAGAGTTCGTTGATATCGTGGTGGACGAATTACCTTGTTCATTTCCACCGATGAGGAGTGTGAGTCATCATATAGACCTCATACCAGGAGCTAGTTTTCCGAATAAAGCCACGTACAGGTTGACGCCGCAGGAAAATGAAGAGGTCAAGAAGCAGATCCAGGAGCTGCTAGACAAAGGATTGGTCAGGGAAAGTTTGAGCCCATGTGCCGTTCCAACGGTACTCAGTCCAAAAAAAGATGGAGGTTGGAGAATGTGTACCGACTCAAGAGCCATCAACAGGATAACCATTAGGTATAGGTTTCCATTGCCATGGATGGACAATTTAATGGATTTCTTGAGCGGAGCCAAGTATTTTTCAAAGGTTTATTTGAAAAGCGGATATCACCAGATTCGCATGAGGGAAGACGATGAGTGGAAGATGGCCTTCAAAACCAACGAAGTGTTGTATGAATGGCTAGTCATGCCGTTTGGTTTGACGAATGCGCCAAGTACCTTTATGAGGTTGATGAACGAAGTCCTGAAGGAATTCATCGAGAAATTTGTCATTGTATATCTGGATGACATATTAATTTTCAGCAAGACGAAGGCTGAACATCTGAAGCATTTGGCTATTGTGATGAGGAAGCTACAACAGGAGAAACTGTTGATTAATATGAAGAAGTCCTCATTCATGAAGACATAGCTCATCTACTTGGGATTTGTTATTTCGGAAAATGAGTTGAAGATGGATCCAGATAAGGTAGAAGTGATCAAGAATTGGCCATCACCGAGGAATATCTTCGAGGTGAGGAGTTTTCATGGACTGGCTAGTTTCTACCGAAAGTTTATCAGAAATTTCAGTGGGATTAGCGCAGCGATGATGGATACAGTCAAGAAAAGACAAAAATATTTTCACTGGACTGAAGAGGCGGAGAAAAGTTTCAAATTGTTGAAACGAAAGATCATGGAACAACCGGTTCTGGTGTTGCCGGATTTTCAAAAAACATTCCAGATGAAATGTGACGCAAGTGGATTTGCCATAGGAGCGGTCTTGAGTCAGGAGGACAGACCGATAGCATATTTTAGCGAGAAGCTGAATGAGGCAAAATTGAAGTACTCCACATATGATAAGGAATTCTATGCCATCATACGGGCATTGAAAAAATGGAGGCACTATTTAATCCCGAAAGAATTTGTTTTATATAGTGATAACCATGCATTACAATTTGTGACTCAACAGGAGAAGTTGAATTAGAGGCATGTTAAGTGGGTGGAATACATGCATAATTTCACTTTTGTAATTAAGCATATTTCTGGTACTGCTAACAAAATGGCTGATGCTTTGAGCAGGAAATGTTTGCTGATGGAGGAGTTCCAAGTCAAAACGTTGGGTTTTGATGATCTCAGGGACATGTACGTAGGTGATGCAGATTTTGCAGAAGCATATGAAGCAGCTGAGAATCCAGTTCTCAGAGATAGAAGCCCTTGGATAGAGTATGTGATCCAGGAAGGGTTGCTGTTTAAGGGCAATCAATTGTGCATTCCGAATTGCTCCATGAGGGAGAACTTGTTAAAGGAGAAGCACAATGGTGGATTAGCAGGACATTTTGGCCATGATAAAACATTCGCGAAGCTGAGCGAGTCATACTTTTGGCCAGGGATGCGAGCAGAAGTCAAGCGGTTTGTAGACAGATGCAGGATTTGCCAGCATTCAAAGGGAAGGAAGCAGAATGCAGGATTTTATCAGCCATTGCCCATACCAGAGAGGCCATGGGAGGCGACAAGCATGGATTTCGTATTGGGATTGCCAAGGACGCAAAGAGGATTTGATTCAGTCTTTGTGGTCATGGACAGGTTTTCTAAGATGGCACATTTTATCCCATGCCAGAAGACCAGTGATGCGACTCACATCGCAAATCTGTTCTTCAAGGAGGTCATTCGACTTCATGGATTGCCGAAAAGCATAGTTTTGGACAGAGACACAAAGTTCATAGGGAATTTTTGGAAGACATTATGGAAGAAGCTGGGGACTAATTTGATGTTTAGTTTAGATTATCATCCTCAGACGGATGGACAGACAGAAGTGGTCAACAGGAGTCTGGGAGACTTGCTGAGAAGCCTGGTGATGGAGCACCACAGCCAATGGGATAACATATTAGCACAGGCAGAGTTCGAATATAATGACTCAGTGAATAGGAGCACAGGCCGAAGCCCATTTCAGATTGTGTATGGAACACAACCGAGGGGAGTTTCTGAATTGAGAGATTCGAAACAGACTGCTACTAGGAGCGCAAGTGCCAAAGAGTTTGCAGAAGCGATGAAAGAACTTCACGGCTAGGTGAAGCAACGAATGCAAAATTCAAGTCAAGACTATAAGCGTAGAGCAGACTAGCGGAAGAGACAACTTCAGTTCGAGGTTGGTGAATTAGTTCTGGCACACTTGAGGAAGGAAAATCGGACCATGTAAAGTCTTGAGAAAATTCAGAGAAAATGAGATCGAGTTGCCGGATGAGATCAGAATATCTCTGATATTCAATGTCGCAGATTTATATCCATATAAAGCTGAGGAAGCAGGAACATAAGGTGAACAACCAAGGGTTCAGTGGAAAAATCAGATGCCGATTGCAGAGAGGCCATAGATGGAACACATATTGAACAAGAGAGTGGGTAAAAAGACCAGGAGGAAAGAATACTATGAGTATCTGGTCAAGTGGAAGAACCATCCATTTGAATATGCCAGCTGGGAGACTGAAGCGGAAATACAGAAGCATGGACAGACCGTGTAGGAGCTCATGGACAGGAGCCCATGAAAATTTTCAAGCCGAGGAGTATGATGCAGGATCATCACCAACTCATCAAGTGAGCCAGCGCGGAAGCGGAAAACAACTGGATAAGCCAGCGCATATTTTGAAATTGCCTTGGAAGTTGTTGCACGATCTTAAATGAGTCATTTAAGATGAAACACACTTGTATATTGTAAATGGACCTTGAGCAGATAGCTCTCGTCCTTAATAGATAGACGACATTTAATATAGTTAATGTAGGTAGATAGGATTTTAATTCATAGATTATACAGTTTTTAGAAAGACGGAGGGAAAACAGATATAGACACCCTCATTGTATCATTGTAACATGAGTCTGAGTATAGATATAGAAGAAGAAGAGTAAGAGTAAGCAGAGAGATGTGTAAGAGACACCCATGTACATGCATTTGAATTAATAGAAAAGTTCTAATTCAAATTCATGGTTTGTGTTGTTCTCTGTATTGATGCTATGTTCATTTGAATGTTTGCTTCCTGTTATACATTTGCTTTTATATGCTGTGTATGTGATTTCATGGTTGAATTGAAGTCGGAAGGGGTGAAGGAATGAGTTTCAATTGTTTCTCTATTTGAACCAGAGGATTCCTGCAAGGAGTACAGACGAATTGTCAGCAAGGAGTGCATTGACAAAGGGTTCAAATAGAGATAACTTTGATTCTCGTTCACCCAGAAGCGGATTGGGTTACAGGAGCCACGCAAGGAGTGCACAGGCCAGGTAAAAGGCTCAGGATTGCGAACCTGAGTAAAGCTTTGAAGGACTGCTGCTGCAGGCGTGCACAGAGTCGTAGAGAGACTTCAACACTTAGCGTGATTGAAGGTTTGCCGCAAGGAGTGCGAGCAAGGAGTTCTTTTAAGAGACTGAGACGCTGAAGGAAGCTCAGGAGGGGTAAAGCCTTTAAATCTGTTGAAGGACCGCATAGGAGGTTTCGTCTCAAGAAATCCTCAAGGGAGGAGAAGCGACAATCAAGATCTTGTAGAGGGAGCTTGTGGAAATTCCGCCAACCATCAGATCCGACAGAGTAATGAGAAGGTTACGACCACATCCATAGTTCGAGCTCGAAAGTTGGTGAGCCGTTGGATCAACAACTGATTTCCCGTCAACCATTAGATTGGGCAGGAGTTGCACCGGGGTTAAGCTCTAGTGAGTAGAGGAGTAGTCCTGGAGGAGTCATCGGGTTTTCCAGGGTCAAGAATCAGAGACCTCGTGAGTCTTGAAACTCCGGAGAAATCCTAGCTATTGATCTCGGCAGGACACGCGTCAGGGACTTGGAGAGGAGTCGGGGTTCGACATTTCGGGAATTCCGGGAGTGAAGAAATCATAGCATCAAGATTCGCGATCGCACGATGTCCGATAGAGCAATGAAGGGACAGTGATGTGGAGGAGTCCATTCTCACGTGCATCGGGGATCGGTATATCGGGATTTTCGGTGACGTGAAAATCATTGCAGGAGAAGTCGCGAAACTCTGAAACGCGATGCCCAAACAACCACAAGTATTGGAGTAGAGGACAGGTGTCACCCCATATCAGGGTTTGGGACTTAGAAAGTTTCGAAAATGAGTGCATCTGAGATCGCGATATCGCAATACGCGATTTCCCGATCATAAAAGGAGCGTGGGCCATAGCACCGACAAGGAGGACAGGTGGCGCATGGTGTCAGTATATTGGGAGTCGGGGCTAAGCGAGGTAAGTTGATTTCAATACCATAGGTGCCGAAATCCTGACGAAGGAAGTCCCGATAGAAGTAGAAGGTGTTAGCATTGACCACATCGGGTTTCAGGATATCGTGGGACGTAAAGTGCACAACCATAGGATTCACGAACCGACGAAGTCCGATTCCCTGATCATTGAGGGGGATCAATCACTAGAGTTACTGTGGGTATAGACAATTCCCGATAAGGGGATTAGAAGGACTCTGTAGTTCTTTGGGCCAAGGGAAGAGAAGATCTTGTGAGCGGACGTACCTGCGAGTGCGGCTGCGCCATATAGCGTGGCCTACTAAAGTAGTATCATCCCCCATTAAAACCACTTCGGATCATAATCGTCTGCACGTTACCTCTTATCTGCTAAAACCCTGCTATAGTGTGGCCTTTGGAAGTAGTATCGACCTCCACTGAAACCACTTCAGAGCACTGTCGTCTGCACGTTTCCTCTTATCTACTAAAACCCTCGTATAACATATGTGTGAAGGTTGAAGGCAGGAACAAGGGCATTGAGGCGGTGGAGTGAGAAATTACATGTGGCATATTAGAAGGGACACGTGGCCGAGTACAAATGGGTATTGACAGACGACGATAAGATAAGATTCCATGGAGAAAAGAAACACCGAAGGAGAAAATAAACACAATTTTAGAGACCTTTGTTGCTGAATGGAAACTGTTAATCTGATTGTTTGACATTTTTCAAATTATTTTTCTATCTGCAACAATATATGCAAATTCATCACAATAACAAGCTGCTACATTTATTTCCAATATCTAGTTCATATTTCCCTCGAAGTATGAATCAACCTTGAAAGCTTAAGGATGCACTTATGACTTTGCTCAATCACATTCAAGACTTCACCTAAACTTCAAGATGTTGCCCGAAATGCTTGGTCAAGTTTGGTTTAGAGTAGAATTTTCCAATAAAGACTTTTCTTTACACACTAACTTGTTCATCATGCTTAAAGACAATGATAAGCGCAAGAAAGCTAGATATCCAACCTGCAACTAAGAATTAGTTGATATAAAGACATGAAGGCATTCACAAATGCATTTCATATAGTTTGGATGCAAATACTTAGGATCAATTGATTTAATGCATTTTGTAAAGTTTAAATACACATACTTCAGATCATTATGAGATTTTGAACAAAATAATAATAATTCAACTCTACTTGTATTTGAATGAGAACATTAATATATGGTATAAATGAGAACATTAATCGCATTGTTGTGATAAGCTCCATAATGTGCAAATTGTTTCTCTAGATAAAAAAATCCTTGCCATTGTAATGATCTCTTGGCTCTCACTCCAATTTCATCTATTAAGATTTGGCACCATCCAATTCAAGAAAAGGGTGGAGAAAAAAAAGTGATTTTCAGAAAACCCATATGGGATTTAGTGCAATCCAATTCCAAAAGGAGAAGATCTTTGGCTACCCAAATGATATCTTGCAACCTCCAACTCAAATTTGCATATAACACCCATGAGAAAATCCAATATTGAGTTTGATAAGTAAATGTATGCCAAACCTTCTAAAAATTAGCATAAAAAATATGAATAGAATCAACAAAAAATATAAAGAGAATCAATAGAAAATAATTAGCAAATCTACTTACATCGGTTTTCTGAATAGATTTATGCACGAACCCTCCCGCGATGGCTATTTCTGTATTTTATTTGTAGAGGTCTAAGGTGGATACGTTCAAGCGTTGAACACACTTTTATAGAATATCTGAAATACAATGGATGATAGTTTTCCTGGGAAATGATAGAGGCCATTAATATTGTCAGCACTTTCTAAGAGAACGAGCACACTTTCCAGTGATTTCACGAAATTGGGATTCCTCTAGCTGCAATGTACACATAATTAATGGTTGGGAGATCCATGCACACAATTGCGTCCACACATCACCAACCAATCATTACAAAACAATGCAAACACACCACACATGTATCAGGGGCCTTACACATGTGAGAGACTATGGATATCAATGATAATCATCATGGATCGTGGGTACTTATGGGTAGGCTAATAGAGATTCTTGGGAGAGTGGCTTTGAAATCCACACTATTCTCTCCACTTCTGAAAATAACAATGTGTGGTGGCCATAACTTGGCATGTCAACAAATAATATGTAATCGATAAAATAGTTGTCCTTAAACTTAAACACGTTACTAACTGCATGAACCATGATGTCCAACTCCTTTGAACAAACTACATGTTAGAGAATCCGTTCATCCAACTATGTGTGAGACTCTATTTATCGAACTACTTGTGTGTCTTCCATTAATGTTTTATTTGAGATGAGTTCCAACAATGATTTTCATTTCCGAGCTCATGAATAAAATCTGTATAGGAAAGATAATTGTTAGTTGAATCTTGAATACATTATTTCAAGGAGAGACGTCGGTGAATGCAAGAAGAAACGTCGGTGAATGCATGAATGAATTTATCTCTCCTTCTGAGACTCGTTAAAAAGAAGACAGAGACAAAATTTGAGAGTGCGGACATAGATCCATCTGCCACTAATGGTTTCTGGTGAGCTTTTCCTTATATTTCTTTTTTTAGAAAGAAAATGTAGCCAATGAGGATTAGGCATAATTTTTAAGGGATATTGATGTAGATGCAAGAATGCGTATGTCACCCATTGGAGCATTGCTATTATTAGAAACAAAATTGAGCTCGCACCATTGAGAGTTTCTATGCTCATCACAAATTGTTGTAGTAGAAATATTGTCTTCCAGGCACGGAAAGATAGAACAATTCTTAAGAACCCTTGTATTGCAATTCAACTTCTCTTCGCTAGCTTGTGTTCTCACAGCTATTAAATTTTTATATTATTATATAGAGTTGAATTTGCCTGGACTTTATAGAAATTTAGGTTATGATTATTAAATTTTGTCAATGTTTTGCAAAAACAAATAGTTATTTTGATATAAAATTCAAAATCTTCTGTGCTTAGCAATATGTAAAGTTCGCTTTACCTTATAATGTTTTGATTATTAAAAAGTTTAGAACAAAATGAAATATTCGTGTTCATGTAATATTAAAGTATTTTAATGCACGTCAATATATACAAGGTCTTATTACAAACTTGAGTGGCATAATGGTATATTTTTTAATCAATTGACTTTTGGGGGTTTTGTTGGTATTTGAGTTTTCAACCTTCACAAAATCCTCTGCTGCCATATGCATGACTAAGTACTCTCGATAATGTTATCATAGCAATATGGAAGCTTGATTTATTGACAACATAGAATGTTGTTAAGGTCTATAATAAAATTAGTGACAAGTCGAGATAACAGACCTACTAACTACATCTCAGAAAATATGAAGGCTGAGAATAGGGTTTACACTAAGATTAACATAGCAACCCTTCAAGTATGATTCTACCATATTCAGATAAAAGTAGGATATAGCGACATGGCTTCACTTGAGAATCTTTAAAACAAAATTTCAACTGTATGAATGTCATAGTAGTGAATTGGTTAAATAATGATGCATTGAAACCTAACTTCTAGAAAAAAACTTCATCTTTGTCAAAATTCAAATTCTCCCCTTTAAAATTCGA
>ML783854.1:570032-631232 GCA_009831015.1 Picea engelmannii | reverse complement strand
TCCTTGTCTTCCATGCTCTGAAGTTGGAGGCTCCTTCTAGCTTGTTCTCAGACTTCATAGAGTTCGTCATGGCTTGCTTGACTTGGTCAAACCCTAGATTTGACCAGAAATCCAAACTTCACGTCTTGGCCTACTGAGTGTACTAGGAGATGCGCTGGGCTATGGTGCACTGAATTATCCGGAGATTAGGTCAATCTCGTCACTTAAAGTGCCTCAACAAGAGGTTTAGGGTTTCTGCAACTGCTATTGTTGGTAACCATAGCTACAATGCTTTTGGAAGCTGCTCCTGCTAGTAACCCTAGCGACAGTTCTTTCAATGAGCTTAATGTCTAGTGGTTATGTTTCCTTCCAGCATTTTAGGCTGACTGAAGGGGTGTGGGCCCATAACCTGTTAGAATGTATATGATGGTGTGCTCGTTTTACCACGACGATACCCTCGTCTCCCAACCACAGGCCGAAGCCTCCCTCCGAGCACCTTAACCTTGACCTGAGAATTCCTCCAGAAGCAAACCCTAGGCTAGATAGCCAAACAAAGAGAAACGCATCTCTCCCCAAGGATAGCACATCACAAAAAGCTGATCAGATAGTCCAAACCCTAGACAAGAGATATCCAAGCCAAATACTAAAACTTGCTGCTGCTGCAGCTGCACCTGCAACCCTCCTCCAAACCTGCGCACCAGCTACACCTGCAGTGCGCACCAACTTGGAAAACTGCAGTCCTGATATGTGTCAAATGAAAGACTGGCGCCCTGTATTTATAGTAATCCTGCCAGTTTACTGGGGTCGACTTCTTCTTCTGGGTATGTGTCTGTTCAGTATATTATTATTAGTTCTGGCCAACTTCTTCTCTTGGAGGCTAATAGCCTAATATAAATTATATTCTTGAGCCGACAAGGCTTCTAGGGTTATTAGCCAATTCATTAGGGTTTCTCTTGCTTCCCGGAGTCTTCTATTCTCGTCAGGTTCACATGTAGAGGTAAATACCTCCCGCAGCTACCATAATATTAACAGGAACAAGGGCATCGAGGCGGTGGAGCGGGAAATTACATGTGGCACATTAGAAGGGACACGTGGCATAGTACAAATGGGTATTGACAGACGACGATAAGATAATATTCCATGGAGAAAAGAAACACTGAAGGAGAAAAGAAACACATTTTTAGAGACCTTTGCTGCTGAATGGAAACTGTTGATCTGATTGTTTGAAAATTTTCAAATTAATTTTCTATCTGCAACAATATATGCAAATTCATCACAATAACAAGCTGCTACATTTATTTCCAATATCTAGTTCATATTTCCCTAGAAGTATGAATCAACCTTGAAAGCTTAAGGATGCACTTATGACTTTGCTCAATCACATTCAGGACTTCACCTAAACTTCAAGATGTTGTCCGAAATGCTTGGTCAAGTTTGGTTTAGAGTAGAATTTTCCAATAAAGACTTTTCCTTACACACTAACTTGTTCATCATGCTTAAAGACAATGATAAGCGCAAGAAAGCTAGATATCCAACTTGCAACTAAGAATGATCTAATATAAAGACATGAAGGCATTCACAAATGCATTTCATATAGTTTGGATGCAAATACTTAGGATCAATTGATTTAATGCATTTTGTAAAGTTTAAATACACATACTTAAGATCATTATGAGATTTTGAACAAAATAATAATAATTCAACTCTACTTGTATTTGAATGAGAACATTAATATATGGTATAAATGAGAACATTAATCACATTGTTGTGATAAGCTCCATAATGTGCAAATTGTTTCTCTAGATAAAAAAATCCTTGCCATTGTAATGACCTCTTGGCTCTCACTCCAATTTCATCTATTAAGATTTGGCACCACCCAATTCAAGAAAAGGGTGGAGAAAAAAACGTGATTTTCAGAAAACCCATATGGGATTTAGTGCAATCCAATTCCAAAAGGAGAAGAGCTTTGGCTACCCAAATGATATCCTGCAACCTCCAACTCAAATTTGCATATAACACCCATGAGAAAATCCAATATTGAGTTTGATAAGTAAATGTATGTCAAACCTTTTAAAAATTAGAATGAAAAATATGAAGAGAATCAACAAAAAAATATGAAGAGAATCAATAGAAAATAATTAGCAAATCTACTTACATCGGTTTTTTGAGTAGATTCATGCACGAACCCTCCTGCGATGGCTATTTCTATATTTTATTTGCAGAGGTCTAAGGTGGATACGTTCAAGCCTTGAACACACTTTTCTAGAATATCTGAAATACAATGGATGATAGTTTTCCTAGGAAATGATAGAGGCCATTAATATTGTCAACATTTTTTAAGAGAACGAGCACACTTTCCAGTGATTTCACGAAATTGGGATTCCTCTAGCTGCAGTGTACAAATAATTAATGGTTGGGAGATCCATGCACACAATTGCGTCCACACATCACCAACCAATGATTACAAAACAATGTAAACACACCACCCATGTATCAGGGGCCTTACACATGTGAGAGACTATGGATATCAATGATAATCATCATGGATCGTGGGTACTTATGGGCAGGCTAATAGAGATTCTTGGGAGAGTGGCTTTGAAATCCACACTATTCTCTCCACTTCTAAAAATAACAATGTGTGGTGGCCATAACTTGGCATGTCAACAAATAATATGTAATCGATAAAATAGTTGTCCTTAAACTTAAACACGTTACTAACTGCATGAACCATGATGTCCAACTCCTTTGAACAAACTACATGTTAGAGAATCCGTTCATCCAACTATGTGTGAGACTCTATTTATCGAACTACTTGTGTGTCTTCCATTAATGTTTTATTTGAGATGAGTTCCGACAATGATTTTCATTTCCAAGCTCATGAATAAAATTTGTATAGGAAAGATAATTGTTAGTTGAATCTTGAATACATTATTTCAAGGAGAGACGTCGGTGAATGCAAGAAGAGACGTTCTTGAATGCATCAATGAATTTATCTCTCCTTCCAAGACTCGTTAAAAAGAAGACTGAGACTAAATTTGAGAGTGCGGACATAGATCCATCTGCCACTAATGGTTTCTGGTGAGCTTTTCCTTATATTTCTTTTTTTAGAAAGAAAATGTAGCCAATGAGGATTAGGCATAATTTTTAAGGGATATTGATGTAGATGCAGGAATGCGTATGTCACCCATTGGAGCATTGCTATTATTAGAAACAAAATTGAGCTCGCACCATTGAGAGTTTCTATGCTCATCGCAAATTGTTGTAGTAGAAATATTGTCTTCCAGGCACGGAAAGATAGAACAATTCTTAAGAACCCTTGTATTGAAATTCAACTTCTCTTCACTAGCTTGTGTTCTCACAGCTATTAAATTTTTATATTATTATATAGAGTTGAATTTGCCTGGACTTTATAGCAATTTAGGTTATGATTATTAAATTTTGTCAATGTTCTGCAAAAACAAATAGTTATTTTGATATAAAATTCAAAATCTTCTGTCTTACCAATATGTAAAGTTGGATTTACCTTATAATGTTTTGATTATTAAAAAGTTTAGAACAAAATGAAATATTTGTGTTCATGTAATATTTAAAGTAATTAGCTTGGCAAAATAAAGACATAATACAAAAACACGCTTTCTGGGAAATACACAATGGAGATAGTGCAGGGTTCTGGCAAGACTCGTGGCAACAAATCAAACCTCTAAAGGACCTAGCAGAGCTCACACCCCTCCAACAAGCTCTTAATCAAGCCCCTTCACTGAAGGTAAAGGATCTTTGGAAACCTCTAGGCACGAGTCAGACTTGGCGGCAATGGAAGATCTCCAACCACGATCTATGAACCCCTCCCAACTTAAACCTGTCCGCCTGGCATCATGAAGCAGGACGCAGGAAAATCCCCATGAAGGAGGGGCCAAACATCCTCAGATGGGGGCACTCAGCGTCAGGAAACTTCTCGGTAAAGGAAGCCTACCACATACAAGGCAACTACCACAATTAGGAAGTGGACAACATCTAGAGCAAGATTTGGAGTAAGGCACTTTGGCCTAAGGTCTCTACCTTCCTTTGGTTAATCATCCATAATATAATTCTAACATGGGATAATCTCAGGAAAAGGGGATTCATTGGGCCCTCAATATTTGTCTTATGTCAATCTCAAGAAGAAACCAAGGAGTATCTTTTCAACGACTGTCGTTATAGTCAGGCTGTCTGGGACCAGGGGGTGCAAATCATGCACAGATCCAATCAAAATAGAGGCAGCATCAGAGACACTATTGAAAATTGGGACTCAATCACTTATAACAATCCCATTTTGAACTACATCTGGCAACTCCTCCCAGGATTTATTTTATGGAAAATATGGAAGGAGCGAAACAAACACATCTTCCACTCCAAGGACTCCTCTTCAGAGTCAACCTGGGACAGAGCTGCCACACTCATCAAAGAAACAATCAGAAGTAAGTACTGGCAACCTAGGGACAAGGAATGTAACCGGGAGGAGTCACTCACCCTCCAAAGTTGGCAACTTAATTTAAATGAATCAGTGGCAATCAAAGCTCCCAAGAATCGATTCCCCAGCCCAACCACCTGGACCCTCCCCCCAACTGGATTCATAAAAATTATCTTTGATGGAGCTTCAAAAGGCAATCCCGAACTCGCAGGCTATGGAGCTGTGATCAGGAGCTCCAAAGGGGAAATTTTAACTTTGACAGCAGGGTATTTGGGAGAGACCACAAACAATGTAGCAGAATTAACGGGCCTACTATAGGGCCTTCGACATGCAGTAAGCCTGCCCAGTCACAAAATCATTCTGGAGGGGGACTCACAAATCGTCATCCAACTAATCACCAAGATTCTGCATGGGGGAAATCCACAAAAAATCTCTCCCAACTGGCGCCTTGCAGGATTGCTCGAGGACTTCGAAGGCTTACTCGGGAACAACATCAGCATCATCCCTTCCCATGTTAAAAGGGAGGCAAATGGAGTGGCCGATTACCTGGAAAATGAAGGAGTACAAAGGGAAACAAAACAAATAATCTGGGACGCTAGAAGAACTGAAGCCTCAGATCTATCCAAACATTGCCAACTCCTGGCCAGCAAGGATTTTCCAGCCTCGGATGGGGTGCCACACGGAAAGGGAGAGGAACGTGGAGGCGCGCAGAGAGAGGCCATTTATGATGGCTCTCACCTCACACCATAGTTATTTATGAAGGTTCTTACCTCCGTTGGCCTCCGTTTATCGATGGGGCCTCTCACGAGTGAGCACAGGACGGCCAACCAGAGCATTAAGCTCTCGGCTTTAATGGTTGCAGCCATAATTTATGCCATCACCCGCCTTACCGAAAGTCTTAGAGTGCATTCGAAGCTTGCTGAGAAGAGCAGGAGCAGTAGTGCTTTCGACACCCTGGCATTGATCCTCACTCTTGCTATGCCGCGAGCGAGGGGGAGGCCTCGCAGGGGAGCCGGCTGGTATGTGGCTGACTCTAGGAGGAAGCGACACAAGAGATTTGAACGGGCTTTTCTCCTAGCCAAGAAAAGGCGACGTCGGGCGACTATAGTAATGAGCTCGCCCCCCAGAACCTTCGTCGAAGAGATCCCGAACATGGAGCTCCCACCGAACTTTTCTGAGAGTAGAATGTTTATCGTTCCAGATAATTGGAACCCCTCGACGTGTATTGGAGAAGCAACGACACCGCCCCGCTCGAGAGACACTTCAGGTCCCAACGATGCTCCTAATGAAGAGCTCACCACTTACCTGGTAGAGGAGGAGCTACCGGAAAGAACCACCGACTCGCAGCCGAAAAGGAAGAAGCAGGGTTTCCGGGAAATGGATGCCAAGCCAAAGTCGCCGCCCTCACCACCACTCCTACACCCGGAGCACCTGAATCTGATATTGAGGTTCGAAGCCTGGTGGATGATCAAATTTTCAGAGCCATCCGCGTTAGCCAACGCTTGGACATGCTTTACACAGCCTACTCCAGTGCCACACCTCGGCGACAATGTCCAACATGTGCTCAGCCTTATGTCATTCCAGCCAGCAGCGGAAAAGCGAAGGACAACTGCGAGGACTCCGGGGAATAGGTTCTTCTGTTTTGCATGATTTCCAACTCTATTTTTGTTGTTGTTTACCAGAGCTGTAGCTCTTCAGTTGTTAGCATGGTTAGCATTAGCATAGACCTTACTAAACTACTGTTGATAATGGACATGCACCCTGGTTTCCTTCGGGTAGGGTGGCACAACAAACTCTTTGATTTTGCATGCTACTGTGGGCATGCCAGCTGTCTTGGTTTCCTGCATAGGCAGGACAGCTGGCACCTGCGTGTCATATGTATTCCTTTTTTGAAGCTATAATATAACACGACTCGCCTTTTACTTAATATATATATATATATATATATATATATATATATATATATATATATATATATTTAAAGTATTTTAATGCATGCTAATATATACAAGGTCTTATTACAAACTTGAGTGGCATAATGGTATATTTTTTAATCAATTGGCTTTTGGGGGTTTTGTTGGTATTTGAGTTTCAACCCTCACAAAATCTCCTGCTGCCATATGCATGACTAAATACTTTCGATAATGTTATCATAGCAATATGGAAGCTTGATTTATTGACAACATAGAATGTTGTTAAGGTCTATAATAAAATTAGTGACAAGTCGAGATAACATAATGCAATATTTCTACCAATCCTTCCATGAACAACACTTTATCTTATATATTCAACAGACCTACTAACTACATCCCAGAAAATATGAAGGCTGAGAACAGGGTTTACACTAAGACTAACATAGCAACCTTTCAAGTATGATTCTACCATATTCAAATAAAAGTAGGATATAGCGACATGGTTTCACTTGAGAATCTTTAAAACAAAATTTCAACTGTATGAATGTCATAGTAGTGAATTGGTTAAATAATGATGCATTGAAACCTAACTTCTAGAAAAAAACTTCATCTTTGTCAAAATTCAAATTCTCCCCTTTAAAATTCGATTGTGGCAAAAAGGAATATGAAAGAAGCATTTTGAAAAAAAATGATGCATAAAACTTCATCTTTGTCAAAATTCAAAGTCTCCCCCTTAAAATTCAATTGTGGCAAAAAGGAATATGAAATAAACATTTTTTTCTATTAGCAATTTAAAGCGTTGAAATTCAAGTGCCCACAAGGACCTTTTCTATAGTCTCCAAAGCAATAATTTTAATCTATATTTTTCTGAATATAGAAAGTGTCAAACTCAAAGCAATAAAATATATTCAAAAATAAAACTAAGAACCAACTTGCATATAAAATGATGTAAATTATTGCCAAAGCCAGACAGAAAAAATGAAGGAAAGTAACACTGGTTATCAAATATTCAAATCTACATAAAAGAAAAGAAAATAAACTCCCAATATAGGGCTGTTAATGATGTCAAAATAATAGAGTGAAAATAGAAGAGGCATTGGATTGGAAATTCCTTGTCAGTCTCATTAGATAGGCTTTTTTTCCTTAATCAACTGCAAGTAATCAATTCATTATAGATTGCAAAACAATGTTAGCTATATAGATAACATAACATTTGACTCCATGTTAAATTCCCCAACAACAATGGTTTTCATTGATTTAAATACTCGCTTTGAGATAATCAGACAACAAAACACTGTGTCACTTACAGATAAAAGAAAAATGTTGCCGATATAATGTCCATCCTTGTAAGTGGCTGAATTCTCATTTATATCCAAGACAAAAGTGCATATTTAAAGGGTATCAGAGTCTGGAGGGGAATCAAAATCAAGCAGAGCTTGAAGAAAGTGACGACGGTACCGAGACTGCAATTCTACTGTTGACAGTGTCCTGTCAAGTGAACTCACTATAATTGTAACATCACATTCAGATGACGACAATGGATGAATGTCTGTGACAAGACTCTAATAATTTCCTCCTCTCTCAGAAGTCATTGCTAGGGGGCTTGCAGTGGCCAACACATTTATAACATGCGCCTGATTTGATGATATCTCTAGGGGTTCCATGAGCAAAGGGTCCCTATCACTCCCAGTATGGCTTTCACAATCCAAGGCAGTAAAACCAGCAGCCATGGGAATCCCACAAAGACCTAAAGGCCAATGTTGAAAGACTCCTATCTACAATAATACCAAGCTCAACAACCAAAACGATAGAAGGATATGTGAATTTATTTTCAATGTGGGTAAACTTCCCTAAACACCACAGTTTCAAAGTATATTCAGCAATTTAGATGGATGAAAGGCCAGCACTATGTGAAGATCAGGATCGATACAAGGTGAATGATTTGCACTTGAAATAGATGACAGAATCAAACGACTAATTTCCTCTTTAGTAAAATAACAAAATCCCCCTAAAAAGAGCAAAGAAACAAAAATACCAACAAATTACGAGATAGATCAAAACTTTTATATAGGTGATATGGTTCACCGGATCGCCTCAAATGTTCAACAAACTGCCTAGGCTTTCCTACTAAAAACGCCGTACTTCGAATATAGACCAATTGACACGAATTGATCGAGTGGGCATCAAATGATTTATATTTTTATTATCAAAAGCAAAGCTTAAGCTAAAAAATTGTATGATGCGTCATAATCCCTATTATAAAGTAGGCATTGAACAAATTATAAAGTATGGCATAACGCTCGTGGCTAATTTTCCCCAATCTCAACATGTAATGGAGTTCTCATGCTGTTAGTAGTAGAATTCACAAAACCAATATAACAATATGCACGAAAAAACCCTAATTGTAAAAAATAAACGGAAAGGCAAAGGCCGCATAATCTTCGAAGGGGGGCAAATGTAAACCCTAGCTGTTTAAGAATCCAAGGCCGTCTGGGCACTGCCCTCGAATCCATCCTCGGTATGCGCGACTACGTGGCATGAAAAAATCATCAAGCTTCAGAATAATTAGCATTTGGCTTCAGGATTCAGACTCGCAAAATTCCAAGACTCGGCTGTATATGCGAGCTGTGATTCGCAATGTGCTGAGCAGTTGTGTATCTCTTGATTTTCCTATAAACATTTAAACATACCCCAAAAAACATATATTTATATATAGAGAGCAGGAATCTCAGCTCCAAATCACAGATAAAAAATTGAACGGAAAAAATCGTTTCAGCCCTAGTTAGATCCACACTCACAGATGCCAACTTTGAACTGCGCGAATCGTTTCAGCCCACGGATTCCAACTTCGAAGCACAGAAGGGTGTCTGATCTAGCCCACAAAAACCAAGTCAGATTCCAACCGCAAGAATTATCTACGTTTGCATACAGAATCTAAATCTCTGTTCAACAGTGCCCAAAAAAACATCAGATAAGTACCAAAAACACGTTATTGACTTTGTGATATTAATACAGTCTGAGTGGGCCTAATGGTTAAGAACATGTGTTTCCTCTTAAGAGGTCACAGGTTCAAATCCAGAGGGGGGTAGGGTAGGGTATGTATACCTTCGTAGACTTTACCAGTCAAATCGCTGGGCGAAGGGTTTTGCAAATAAATTGTTTTCGGTTGGTTGAGATAGATATAAGGAAATAGGTTAACTATCAAACATCCAGAAAGTTTGCCCCATTACAAACTACCAGTGGGTCACTTCAAATGACATGGTTTTCCTTGAATAACATTGATGAGTAAGCCCACATTCATAGATAGCAATGATAATTGCTCTCACTACCATTTTTCCTTGAATAAAAGTGACTAGTCAGTCCACATTCATAGATAATAGCCAATAATGATTGTTCTCACTACATGTTGAGAATTGAGTTATGATAGATTTTGCATCTTTGGAAAAAAAATATAGAGATCTCTCCCATCTTGGGTAAGAATACCTTGCTTCTCTTATTAAAATGATTGTCGAGTTTACATGGTTAATGTGTTAGTTGGGGTGACATGTAAAACACACATGCATTTGTTTTAAGTTACACTACATGAGAATTAATAATAATTCACATATATCTATCTTAACTCATGTTCTATTAATTAATTAGATAGATAAAAAATAAGGGAGCAAGTTAAAAAGTGGACAAATTCAACATTTTTGTTGGTTTATTTTTTCCAAGAAACAAAGTTCCACCTTGATTTACTCATTTTTCCAAAATTTTGATGATCTTGATTGTCTTAAAATGTGTCAAAACAAGGAAAAGTTATATAGTCAAAGTTCCTATCAATCAAATGTAACACAAATTTTTTACCAAATTTAAAAAATAATTTTAATAGAAAGAGGTTAAGTTTATCCACTATTTAACTTTTTCAAAAATAAATATAACTTTTAGTGTTTAAAATATATTGTAACACAATTTTTTTACCAAATTTAAAAAATAATTTTAATAGAAAGAGGTTAAGTTTATCCACTATTTAACTTTTTCAAAAATAAATATAACTTTTAGTGTTTAAAATATACTGTAACACAAATTTTTTACCAAATTTAAAAAATAATTTTAATAGAAAGAGGTTAAATTTATCCACTATTTAACTTTTTCAAAAATAAATATAACTTTTAGTGTTTAAAATATACAGGGTTTCAATAGATCATGACTCCTTTTCTTCTTTATCCATGTGTTTTTTTTAAACTTTATTTTATTTTATTAGAGTTATTAACATAATTACATCACACACATCTTGAGTATAAATGGACTTTGCTTTAACTAGTATATATCTCTTAAACTAAAATTTATTAAATATAAAGAAAGATTAAAAAAATTAAGATTAAAATAAATATATATCTTTAATTTTGTTTTGATAAGTGAAGTTATATATATATATCCTAGATTGTAAGATCACTTTACTTTTTGGTACATTTAACATAATATGCAAAGGGATGAGAAGATTGTTATTGTCCTACCAAACAAACATGTATTTAAGATAATGCATGTGTTTCCAAGGTTATGTTCAAGGTGGAAAGGGGAATTGGGAATTCTCAGTTTTATTTATATGATTGATTTTGGAAGAAGCATCAAGTTTATATGTATTTATTTCGAGTATATTTTCTAAGTCAATATTGTTTTTGTGGACTGGTTTTTTTTCAAAAATTTGCACCTACATATAAATAATGACAGACCTGGATCAATCCGGCCATAGTGGGCCTAACCACTTAGTGCACATGTTTCCTAAGTGGACTCCTTCACAGTGTTGTTGGATTTTTGGCGCTCCCTTCCACCACTAACATCAACGAACGACTTAGCCACAGTCTGTCCTCCATCCCATACACCTCTACACTGTCCTACCTTCAAAAAAACTACAACTGGATTTTTGAACTTCAGAGGCAGATTGCTCTGTCCTCTTACTCCTAATTTCACTATGATCTGGTGTAAAATATAGGATTTTTCCTTAGTGGTTCACGGCTGGAAAATACTCCATCCTCCACGAGACACATATTGATGGAGGCTAAAGTTAGCGCACTCATGAATGTTGTTGATGAGTCCCTCTGAAACAGTGTGACTGTCTTCACCTTGACGAACAAGCTCACCAGGCATGCAAATTTATTGAAACCATCATTTGGAGCAACAAGCCTGTCTTCTACCTCTAGTTTTACAACCCTTCACAATACTTCACTGGCCTCTCTTCCCTATCCTATTCTTACCTCATGTCCCTTCACACCTACCACCTCTCCCGCCATCTACACTCCTACTCTCATTACTACCTCCCAACCTGCTTCCAAAGTTTCTTTCCTTCATGCAGACCGAAGATATTCTATGACAGAAATACAGACTGAACTTCCTAACACCTAAACTCTTCCACATTTTGCCTCATCCACTATTACTAACGCTTATCTCCCTACATCACATACTAGACTCCTATAGACGAACCTGTCCCCTACCCTGCGAGGTGAGAAAACACTCTCGATCACTATTAGACATCCTAGAATCTCTGGGATTAATTGCAAGACCTATGCTCATACACTTGGGGGCAAGAAAACAACACAAAGACCGTGGGTTTCGAAGAAAACTAAAAAGAAACTGGTTCTTGGAGATGATATCGGCCTAGAAGATTCAATTTCCATGGCCCTGTGCAACCTCTTGGGAAGAATCTCCTATAGACATCTCTGTACCACAGATTTGGAAGATTGGGTGGTTAAAAATTGGAGGCATTTACTGGGTTATGCCCCAGATTTCTCACATCTTAGGCATGGCTGGCTATAATTCTAGTTCAAGTCTCCCGAGGACTCCACAAATATTCTGGAGTGCCTCTGGACACTAGATGGTAGTATCATTATGCTGAAGCATTGGCGGGTGAGTTTTAATCCATCACTTGACTACTTTCATCATCGACACTTGTGGGTCCTCTTACTTGGCTTACCGCTTCACCTTTGGAATGAAAAATCCCTCGCGGCCATTGGGAACTCCCTTGGTCATTTCATCATTGTGGATACTAAGGAACTTGCTGGACTAGACAAGAAAATGGTGAGGATTCTAGTGGAGCTAGACATACATGAGGGCCTTCTTGAAACACTTGACATAGACTGGAGAGGTCACCTTACGCGCTAGAAGCTTGACTACCTCGACATGCCATTCAGATGTACTCTCTGCAGACAGACAGGACACCCAAGAAATTCCTTCACTGGTACTTTGGAAGATGAACTGTCAGAGGAAACCATGCTTGAGCTTGTCACCAACTTGGACTCCCTGGATGTGAACATACAGGTTAATATTCCATATTTTTTTGAGGATGGTGACTCAAATGGCTTGGACTCCATCACCGGTAAGCTCAAATCCATTTGTCCTTCTCTATTTTTCTCGTTATCATCCTGGGAAAAAGATCTATTGGACAACTCCTCTATCCTGAATTCGAGCTCGACTTCTTTTCCTTGGGGAGACACTCCTAGGGACCACTCTAGAACTCTTCCCACACATAAGACTCCCAGCTCGACCCACACCATACCTGAATCTGTTTCACCTTCATCACCTATCTAATCTGGTACCCTTTCCCCCCATAAGGCCTCTGACCCACTTGGCGAGACATCAATTTTTTCCATGCTTGTCTCAGATTTACCTCACTCACCTACTAACCCTCATTCTCCCTACAAGTATGATGGGGTACAAACCCCTATCTTGCCTCCTCTTGCCTTAACCTTTCCTTCTGATTGTCCTTTGGTGGCATGGGAGCCCACCCTTGTTTTTCACACTACAACTCTATCTATGGTGACCAAGAGTCCTAGTGAAAATCCAATCGAATAGGGGGAGTACTATTGCATGTCATGCTTTAGTGAATCCGAGCTTGGTGAAAGCACACTCGGTGTTGTTCTGGATTCTTTAATCCCATCCTATAAAGAAGTTTTATCTCCCACACCCCTTCCTACCTTCCTGGGTAGTTCGCTATACAAAACACCGACCACTGGTGCAGGCTTGGGACCCACTGGTATCTCGTCTTTGAACACTAAAAAAGACTACACCTAGTTAAGAGGGCAATGTTTTGAACATTCACTGATTAAAACTTGTAGTGCCCGTCACAAGGAGGGCACTTCTACTTTACACACAGTGGTTTCTTCACATTCTCTCACTGATATTGGGGCGCTTAGAGGCATGAAAGCCCTAGAAAGAGCCAAGTCATGATCTTTCTCTCCCTCAATATCAGAGGGGTGCCCCCCCCCCCCTAAAATCCGCCTCCTTATGAAGGCTCCTTTCACAAACATCCCCGAACATAATCTTCTTATAGGAAACCCTGGTTGACAACGAAAATGTTAGATTATTTTTGAATAAGTTTTACTCCAACTGGCACACCTGCTCTGTAAAATCACTTAGTACCTCTGGGGGTTTGGCTGTGGCTTGGGACCCAACCAAATTTGACTTAATCCCATTTCTTGGTGCGGTGGCATCTTGTTGACAGGTACTTGCCGATGCAACAATAAGCAGATCAACTTACTCAGTTTATATGGTCCCTGCTCCGATAAACAATTTTTCTTGGAAAAGGTGGAAGCTCGGGGTCTGCTTAACCTTGAAAACTTGATTATAGTAGGTGATACGAATTTTACAACATCTGCAGGGGAAGTTTGGGGGACCTATGCCACTCTGGACACTTTGGCCGACTATTTTACATCACTTCTCTTAGCTCACGATCTGGTGGACTATGCTCCAGAAATTTTGGCTCCCACTTGGCACAATGGACGGGTTGGATCAGACTCCATTTCCAAGAGACTTGATCGATTTCTAATTTATGAACATCTTGTCTCCTCAGAGGATAGGATCCGTTCCTGGGTGGATTTCCCATTTCTGTTAGATCATGCATCGATCCTCTTGCATATGGACTCGACTTCCCTTTAGATAACATATCCCTTCAAATTGAATTTGGGTTGGCTGCTAGAAGCATAATTTAACTCTATTGCCTCTGAGGTATGGAAATATCCCCTCTTCCTCACTGAGCTAGGTATCCAACATCGCTTTATCCGTAAGTTAAAGTGCCTTAAAGCCCGCATAAAAGGTTGGGCCTCTACCCACAAGAAACAAAATACACAAAGGTTCCAAGACCTTGAAACTGAGATTCAAGCCCCCCTACTAGTTTATGCATGGGCGGGGAACAACTAGCACATGAGTCAAATATTAAAAGGCCTAGAATCAGAAAGGAATCAACTCCTTCTTAAAGAAGAAGTTATCTGGAGACAACGATGCAGAACAAATTGGATTAAGTGTGGTGACCTCAACACCAAATATTTCCACAACTTCGCAAGCTATTGCAGGATAAAAAACCACATTTGGGAGATTATAGATGCAACTGGTATACATCACAGAGGACAACAAGCCTTAAAAAAAGCAACAATTAGTCACTTCAAACCCTTCTTTGAAGCGAAGCCAGCTGAAAATCTATAGGTTCCAGTCACAATGGCAAGACTCTTTCCCCACATTGTTTCTGTAGCATGCTATAGGAGATTTTGGTAGCGTTAAAATCCTTCTCCAAGGATAAAAGTCCATGCCCCAATAGCTGGACTACTGAATTCTATCTACACTTCTTTGATTTAGTTGGACCAAATCTTCTGGAGATAGTGGAAGACACCAGGCTTAGTGGAAAGGTGGCTGGAGCTTTGAACTTGAATTTTCTTACACTCATCCTAAAAGAAGTAAACCCCACCACCTTCAACGATTATAGACCTATTACACTATGCAATCTGTGTTACAAACTCATCTCAATAATTATTGCGACCAGGATAAACCCCATTCTTTCATGGACTCTTTTGAGAGAACAACTGGGATTCTTAAAGGGACACTAGATCCTAGATGCCATTGGCACTGCCCATGAGTTATTACATAGTATAAAAACAAAACATTCAAAGAAGATTATCCTTAAACTGGATCTCAAGAAGGCCTTCGACTGCATCGACCGGGATTTCCTCATATTGATTATGACACAATCAATATTTAGCCACTCTATAATCAAGTGGATCATGAGCTGTGTGGTAAGTGAAAACTTTGTTGTACTGGTTAATGGAGAATCATCCTCTTTATTCCGTAGTGGCAGAGGACTACGACAGGTCTGCTCCCTCTCACCACTGTTATTCATTCTGGTTATGGAAGCCTTGAGTATGCTTCTAAAAAATGGCCTAGCAGAAGGAAAGATCACTGAAATTAAAGTGTCCAGGATTATCAAGGTATTACACCTCCTATTTGTCGATGATGTTCTCATCATGAAAAATGACTCACTACATGAATGGAAGGAAATAAATGATATTTTAAAGACCTTATGCAGCGCCATGGGCTTGTCGATCAACTGGGAAAAATTGACTTTTCACTATGCAATCCTACATCAACAAAACTTGGATCAACTAAAAGGTATATTTCCATACACTTTTATACATCTTTCTACTGGTCTCAAATATCTGGGATATTTTTTAAAATATTATTCCTATAAGCCGACGGACTGGAACAGGTTCATAGAAAAAGTTGAAAAAAAGACTAGACACTAGTGCATTAGGTGGCTCTCCCTAGGAGGTCGGTTTACACTCATCAAAGATTTTCTAGAAGGAAAACCAGTGAATTGGATGGCTCTCATATCCATCCCTGCTACGGTTATTGCAAAACTTTGAAGACTAACCTATAACTTCCTCTGGTCGGGCAACTCAAAACACTCCTGTCAACACCTTGACAATTGGGAATCTTTGGAAAAACCAAAATTAAAGGGCGGATGGGGAATCAGGAATATCTACCACTTTAGCAAAGCTTTAGTGGTCAACTCACTCTGGCGCGTGTTGACAAAGCCATGCATTTGGCACTCCGTCATCAAGGATAAATATCTCCCCCATACCATAGTTACCCGCTGGCTTCGAAATGAGATCGACATTACCAAGGTGGCTTCACAATTCTGGAGAAACCTAACGAAGTCAAAAAATTGGTTAACATGGCTTTGTTGGCAACCAGGCTCAGATCACTCAATTATTCTTGACAACGATTGCATTCTTGGCTTGGACAAATCCTATATTCTCCCCCCACATTTGATAGCACACTTAAATTCAAAAAATATCTGGTATCTCTTCCAAGTCAGAGATAGCTCCAGATCTAGTTTATTTTTAGAAAAGTGGATTACCAACGCCAATCTAGAACTCAACACAGAGCACACATTGTGCTGGGAAAAATTCTGCACAGAATTATCATGCTCAAGCATTCAACTTATTGATAATGATGATCAGATTCTATGGTCAGGGGGCAACCATTCAGGACACCTAACAATTAAGAATGCCTATGCAATGATTACAAATACACTATGGCAGACAAACATTAGTGGCTGGAGGAAACAACTCTGGTCCTGACACTTAGCACCCAAGATTAAATTTTTCACCTGTCTCTTGATTTCAAACAAATTGAACACTTGGGATATTCTCCAAAGAAAGGTTTGGGTTGGCCCAAATATTTTCCAACTGTGCCACAATGATGAAGAAACTTCAGACCATCTGTTTATTAAGTGCCCTTTCACCAGACAAGTTTGGGACAAAATTACACTTGAACTAAATCTAAAAACTAAGTGGGATGGGTCAACACTCACAACTTGCTTTGATTATTGGTCACACAGGGAACACAATCTTATACAACTCCCTTCTCTAGTCTATTGGTCCATTTGGCTGGACATAAATAAAAAAATATTTGAAAATGGGACCCCATCCACAAGCTCTGCAACATACAAAACATTTGGAATGTATAAAACTTGGAAAGATAATCACACTAGCAAGACAAGACTGCAGAAAACAAAGAGGACACCTAACACAGGACATACCAACATGATGGTTCGATGGAGAAATGAAGTCAAATGGAACTCATAGCGGCGCTAGAGGACTGATCAGAATTACAAAAAATTCATCCTATAGATGGACCTTCAACTGTGGTCTAGGCACCAACACCATGGCAGAATTATTGGGTGCCTGGGCCATGCTACACTTGGCATCCTAATTAAATATTGAAGTCCTTCAGATACTTGGGGATTCCAGAACTATTATCAAGTGGTTGAATAATAGGGGAAAAATCCAAGCTATCTCCCTCATGGCCTAGAAGAATAGAATTAGACTTCCCCAACCCACTTTCAAAAAGATCTGCTACAAGCACATCTACCGTGAGCACAACAAAACAACATATCAACTATCAAAGGCAACACTCCAAAAAATAACATGCATTATAACATACAACCATTGGATAGATGGACACGAGGCCCCTCCATATATCCTATTTTTTTTTTAAGATCTACATCACATAAACAACTCAACGATCACCTCTGTTTGAGCGAAGGATTTTCTATTGTTTTTTTCTTTATTTTGAGAATATATGACAGCTAGTTCTTGGGACTTAATCTCTTTATATGTAATCTTCAGACTCATAGAAGTTTTTTACTTTTGCCTTGTTGTTCAACTTGTGATCTTTCTCCTTTTGCTGGCCGAAAGACCACTATAGGAGAAATATTCATATGACACTTGACCCTACAACTGTGATTGTAAAACATTTTCCATGAGAACATATTATATTTCAATATAATTGAGGAATTTTCCTATTGGATTTTTTTTTTTTATGATTTATGATGGGAGGCATTATCTTAATAAAAAGTTTATAAAAAGTGATCTAAGTGTGTAAATACAATGATTAGTTTCAATGTACAAAACAACATAAAATCATTAGTGTGGAATGCATATTATAGTGCATAGCTTTGTACATATTAGAGTGGCACATTGATGTTGCGTCAAGAATGTGTCAATATTAGTAATAATGTGATTTTGGTATCGTGATTCAGTTGTGTAGATTCAAAGTTTGATCACATGAGTACATTGTCATACTACTTTGGTATGTTGATATCTTTTTCATATCCAAAATCATCATGCATAGATAGAATGTTGGCATGTATTGATGTAGATAAATAATTTTGCAAATTATTACGCATAGAAAAACCAATAATCACAACAAATAATGGAGTCTCTTTCTCTTTTCAAATTTTGTACAATTATGTAATTTAGAGAATATGAATAAAAACAAATGATTCAAAATCTCTTAACATATAATTTATAACCCATGTATATATGTTGGTTGATGAGTTTGTTGTAACAAACTTAGTGTTGTTCATATCTCATCATGTAATTATTTTCAATTAACAAAAAATCAAAAAGAGATTGTTAGTCAATTTTGTTACACCAATGTATATGTAATGTATCAATATATTTTTGTTGATAAATTCTATGATATGTCACATCATTATTAAGTGATTGTTTATGCGAAGTGGTAACTTGACCATTAAAACTTGTGTTGTGGTTGTACTAATTCCACTCTCATTTGGATCAAAAAAAATAAATTTGTTTTTTTAAGAGGACACGCTTTCATGAAACTCATGCAAGTGACATTGTCTTATATAAAGTTATTACAATGAAGCAGATGCACCCTATAAAAGGTGTTATGATGAATCCAATACATTTAACAACTCACAACTAGTTTTTTGAATAAACATTTGCAATTGAGGGTATATGTTATGTCAAGATTGTCCAAAACTTTCAACCAAACCTAATTATAACAAACTAAATAAATAAATAAATCTCTTATTTATACATATTAAATAAATATTAACTCATGTAAAATAAATATAATTTAAAAAAATATTTTTTCAAAAAAAAACAAAGACTCCATTTTACCAACCAACTAAACTCATTATGAATTAACTTTACCAATCAAGATAATGATAATATACTGATCCAAGAGAGGACCTTCAAGATCAAATATCCTCCACCTTGTTGATGTCGCTTGCTCCACTTGCTCCCAGATGTCCTCCATCTTATCGATGTCGCCTGCTCCACTTGTACAAGGTTTCCTTCCACAATTATTAGTTGCTTGAAATACATCTCCACAATATTTTTAGTCGTAGATATTTATTCATAAAATTGGATGTTTTAAGGTTACACCACCACGATCCAAGGGTGCTCTCACAAAAACCTAGTTAACAAGTTGAAGATTTTTCGTGTTTGTCTTACCACCCTACCACATTGAATTTTGTATAGTCTGTTTGATTTAGGGATCGACACTGGCTGGAGCTAGAAGAGATAATCCTTGGAAGGTTGACAAAATTTATAGAATTGGCTTAATTAAAATTAATTCTTATTAGGGTTCAACCATCTTGATCCTCAACGCTCCATCTTATTTTTAATCTTTTGCATAATGGACTACTAGTCATTAGTTTTGTGTTGTTTTTATGGCAATTGGGATTCCCAAGTATCAAAATAGGACCACTGATTTACCAAAGAAAGCTCTAGGATCCGAGCAATTCACTGGAAAGAGGAAAGAGGGGGTCACTCTAGTCATATCTATGTTTTTTTTCTTTGTTTATAAGACCCTTGGAAGTATATTTATAGTTATCTAAGAATATTTTAAGATTTCTTGCAATAGTCACAGATGAACCTCCTAACAACAAGGTGTCATTTGTAAATTGAAAATGTTTAACTGCCTTAACCCCTCTTCCTATCATCACCCATTGTAAATTCCTAGAAAGTCTTTCTTTCTCTAGTATCCTCCCTAGAGCTTCAACCATAAGAATATAGAGTGAGGGTGATGAGGGACAACCTTGTCGAAGCCCCATATTAATTTGAAAGAAGTAAGCCGATTGACCATTTACCAAAGGAACAATCCAAGGATATCCTATGCATGCTTTAAACTATTTTAAAAATAATAGGGGAAAACAAACTTGCATAGAATACAAAAGACAAAACTATGCCTTAATTCGTCAAATGCATTTGCCAAATCAATCTTGATAATCATACCTCACTCATGGCTTCTTCTACTTGAATGAGTCACCTCTTATACCATGATCACCAATTTATCTATGATCTCATGCTTTTTTTCTAGGTTAGAAAGCTCGAGGACAATCCATGAGTACTTCCCCTCATTTCAAGGATGGTACCTAGGGTAAACCCTATATTCTTCAGGGCACAAGGCTGGTCAACAAAAGAGCTTGAAACTATTAAAACAATATACCCGTTATGAGCTCAACATGTCACTTACATGAATTGAACCCGGGTGGGGAGGATAACATTCCTCCCATCCATCTGAACTAAACCTAATCGACATCTATGATATGATGTTGTTGAACAAAACCTCTTTGATTTTATGAAATAAGTGAGGGAAAAAGATGACATATATGATTTGCAAGGATCTTGTATAAGCAATTACACAAAAAAATGGGATGAAATCTTAAAAAGGAGTGATTAGATTCTTTAGGAATTAATGCCCAAAAGGCTGAGTTAGTTTCACCCCATAATTTGTTCTTTATACAAGATCAATTCAATATAAGATGCAGGTCACGATTAATGATGTGCCAACGTGCTCAATATTTATAAAAATGAATGAAGAATATGTCTATCCCAAGTTCTTTGTCAAGTTTCCAAGTCCCAAATAACCTTAATTATTTCTTCGTATTTTATTCTTTTCACCAATATTTTGTTGTCTTCTTTTGATACTAATAAAGGAATAAATCAAAAAATCTTGAATTTCATTGATGTTTGGGATATAGTCTTCTAAATATTGTCAATTGGGTCTAGCCCAAGTAGTTGTGGGATGGAGTGTTATCCTCCCCACCCAGGTTCTATTCCCATAAGCAACATGTTGAGCTCATAATGAGTATATTATTGTAATGACCTGATGTCCTATAGAATATAGGGTTTAATCTAGGTACCATCCTCAAAATGAGGGGAAGTACCTGGGGGTTTTCCCCAGGTGTTTGTAACCTAGAATTTTGTTTTTTTTGGAGAAAGTCTTTTGTAGGCCTAATTAACCACCTCTCTAATTTCCTCAAAGGTCTTCAACTTCAATCCATCCTTGGCTATAATCTCTTGGACTTGCTTCCTCATCTACCTAGGTTTTACCCACTTCTGTAAGAAGGTTATGTTCCCATTAGTAACCTTTAGCCACAATTTGTGAGTCTTCAATCTCTAGTATTCCTCCTCCATGTGGAAGGCATGATGAAGTTTATGAGCAAAATATTTTTCTTCCAATAACAATGAGGGAGTAATGGAATGAGATTCCATTTTGGTTTGAAAGTTGCACAAATGCCATTAAATATAATCTCGATCTTTAGAGGGAGATGGTATATTTTCTATTTCCCATGCTTTCAACGTCCTTTTGGTGTTTTGAATATTCACCTCCCAAATGTATGAAGGATATCCATGAACTGGAATACACGATGCTTTACAAATCACTTGGAATACCTTAGGATCCTAAATCCACAAGGGATTGAGCTTGAATGGGATGGAGCTAAAAATTTTATCCTACTGAAGAGAAAAGTTGTGAATGAGAATTTGATATAGGTGCTAAGCTATATCACTTAACCCCATTCACATATTTTTCCATGTGAATTCACCTTTATTTGAATTGGGATCAAACAAATCCCAATTAGAAATAATATGATCCACCATTTATTGGAATGGGTCTCTTAGGTAAATTCCCCCATGATTTTCTTCTAGGGATATAATTATATTTAAATCTTCTGCCAAGACTCTATATAAATTGAAATTGAATTCCCAAACTCTCTAAGAGAGGATTAACAAGTTTCTTTTCCTTAAAGAGGGTCGGTGCATATATGTTAAAGAATTGAATAATATTTTGTTAGGATATTTAAACACTTAGGAGTTAGTTAAGATCAACTTGGTATAATGTGTCTTTGGGTGCATTGTGTTTCTTTAATATGCATTGTAATGATCTAATCCAATGGTCACAATTATGTTCTATACATAAAGAAATCCTATTGTTCATCTTCTCCTTGACACTAATGACTATATTGATTTGTGGCTTAACACCGAATTGGTCCATCTTCTCTATTTAAAGAACATGGAGGGTCATTTGTTGATGATAAATTATGAGAAAGTCATATTTTTTAAATTAATTTCCTTTTGCATTAATAAATTGCCTCAAGTGGCTGCATTGGTTGGGGCCATGGACTATTTCCCTTTTTGGGGTTTTAACCATGTGCTACATTGGTGTTTTGATCCTTGTTTTTTTTGTATGAGAGGTTTCCTCAAGGTGTTCAATTTATCTGCAAATACCTTGTTTATCGAACATGGTATTAGAGGCCCTATGAAGACCAACTTTGATTGTTGATCAAGATCTTAAACCTTTGTCACTGTATGCATTAAAGGAGTTATATATTGAGCTATTTCTAAGCATTTTTGGGTTGATAGAATTGTTCCATTGCGTTTCGAGTGTTGTTTTTAGTTGGAAAGACTTTTCATTTCACCCGAAAAGGTTTATGTGTTCCCAAGATATAACAATTTTTATCAAATTTGGAGGTATATAGTTTCATTACATTTTTTAAAATTTATTTCATTTAGTTTAAATATTTCAATTTGTTTTTTCTATTTTAGTTTTTATTTTCCCTCTTTTTTATCTGCATAAGCTCTTTGCAGTACACATTTTGTAATCTCAACAAATCAAAAACTAAGTTGAAAGTATTTTATTTTCGACATTTGCTATTTTCCGTGCACTTTCTGTGATCTCAACAAATTAGAAATGAGAGAAAACTTACATTTTTTTGGGTAGACTAACCGAGATTTAGTCTGAAGCTTATGAATTTTCATTTTTATTTTTTTTTCAAAAAATTTGCTTGTTTTTGTTTACGGTTGTGTTTAAGTTTTTTGCAGGAAAAAACAAAGGTTTTTGGGGAAAGCATGCATTTCAAGGAAACAAGTAAAAAAATGAAAAAAACCCTTCTCCTACCTAACATTTGTTATATATCTTGCATTAATTAACTTGGTTAAAAGTTATTTTATTAAATTAGGAGTCATAAGTTCAAGTCTTTCTTTTCATCAAGTTACTTTTTGAAAAAGTTCATTCAACTTTAAGTTATAACATAAATTTATTGTAAACTGTATTTCACTTAAATTATAAAAGTAAATCACTCATTGAATAATTTTAATATTATTTTTTAAAGTTATTTTTTGCATGGTTGATCTCACTTATTTTATAAAAGTGGTTCACTTACATTATAACAATAACTCATTTGCAAAAGTGAACTTATAGAGAAAGTTAGAGAAGGAAGACAATTTCTTTTACTCAACAACCTCATTGTGCACCCATCACCACATTGATCAACCTCAACTTACCATGTGACACCTTGGTTCATTTTTATGCCTATTTTCAAAATTACATAACTTTGACATCCATTTTTAGTGCCGTTTTTTTTAAAATATCACTATTTTTTCGAAAGATTTCTATTTGGATAGTTAGTTTTTGATTTTGAATTCATCTTACCTATATGTTGGAATACGACTAGTTCAAATGATCTCCTGCTTACTAGTTCAAACTACTTCTCATGGAAATTTTGTATGGAGGATATGCTACAAAGTAGGGGACTTACCAATTTACCTTGGGAACATAAATTGCCCCTCTTATTGCATTAAATAAATCTAGTTGGGATAATAAAGTGATGAAGCACATGGATTAATTGGAATGTCCATCTCCAATGATCTTTAGTTTCGTCTTCAAGGAAGTGAAATACTTGATACAACATGGTAAAACATGGAAACTATGTTTGGAAAACACAATGAGATTCAAGCCCTCCAACTCGAAAATCAATTGATTACTTTAAATCCCAATGATTTCTATTGTGTTGAAGATGTTCTATCTAAGTTCAAAACACTTATACTTTTACTTACATAATGTAAAATAATCAAGACAAATGATCCACTGATATATTCTATTCTTTCTAAGCTTGTCATTGCCTATTCTATTTTTGTCTCTACTTTTCACTCCAATAGAGAAGCCTTTATTAGTCAATGGGGATACTTACATAATTCCCTCTCTTGAAGCTTTATGTGATTCTTTTATTAGAGAGAAATATAAGCTCTTGCAATTTCGATTGATTAGTATTACAATTACATCTAACAAAGATTTAGTGGCATAATAGAAGGACAAAGTCAAGAACCCGAAGAAGAAAAATCCTCACAACGACAAAGAAAACAAGGGTCCCAAACCCTTCCAACCATCTCCTACTCCTAATGGTGATAAAGGAACTAAATCAAAAGACAAGAAGACTAAGAGACATTTTACTTTTTGTGCATGAGGTGGTCATTTGGAATTTAAATATTTCAAGAAGATAAAAGCCTTATAAGTAGCAATGAATAAGAACAACATTAGTCTTCATTCTTCTTCTTCTAAATCTTCTTCTCATGGACATGTACTTACTGCTTCTGGTTTTTCCTTCAATGCAACATCTACTTCTTATTCTAATGAGTGATTTATTTATTTTGGAGAATCTTATCATATGGCTAAGGATAAAGCCATATTTTTTTCTCTTAATGAATGTAACATCAAATAAATATTTGTCAATGTTGATAGATCTCTTTGTGTTGTAGGGTCTGGAAAAATTCACCTGGATGATGGTCATTTTAATGATGTACTTGTTATTCCAAGTCTTTCCTACAACCTTCTATTAGTGTATCAAATCACTCATTCAGGTGAAGTTAAAACAATAGAGTTTTCATCTCACCAAGTTGTAATTAAGGATTTAAAAGATCCTAAGCATGTCCTAGTAACTTGAATCGTTGATGATATTACCAAGTTATACAAATTTGATAACTTTGGGTCATCCTTGAGCAAACTTTGGCATGAGCGGTTTGTTAATCTAAACTATCGCTCATTACAACAATTATATAATTAGAATATGGTGACTAGTCTTCCTCCCATTTCTTGTAGAGATGGTGTTTGTTCTAGTTGTGTCCTCAATAAACATCATTGAGATAGTTTTGAAAAATGTGCCTCTTGGCACACTCGACCCCCTTGCATCTTGTTCATGATGATTTGTGTGGTACTTATTAATTTTCATTTATGACTTCTGAAGAGGCACTTGGATTTATTTATTAAAATTTGAGAGTGAAAATTTTGACTTGCTTTTGGCCTAGAAGGTCCTTGAAGAAAAACAATCTAGACATCAACTTTAGAAGTTAAGAATAGATAATGGAGCTCAATATGTTAACAAAAATTGAGAACTTACTGCAATGCATAGGGCATTTAAATGCAACATACTAGTACATATACATAATAGAAAAATGGTTTCACTAAGAGAAAGAATTGCACATTAAAGGAAATGACGAATTGTATGATCCAATCTAAGGGATTACGTCCTTATTTTTAGGTCGAAGCCATTAATTGTGAAAATTACATAGTGAGTTGCATTGCCACAAAGTATTTAAAAGATATGACACCAAAAGAATAATGGAGTAAAATTAAATAATATGTAATCCACTTTCACGTGTTTGGTAGTGAAGCATGGATTCACATTCTTGATGAGAAAAAGAAAGCATTACAACCTAAGAGTGATAAGTACATTTTTGTTGGATATTATGAAGATGTAAAAGGTTATAGACTTCTTCAACCTGATTCCAATGAAATTATTATTAGGGGATATGTTAAGTTTCATGAATGTGTCTTGGCCTATGAGCCTAATTTGGCATTTGTGCCATCTTCGACCTACGATCCATCTTCAACGATTGTGCCATCATATATTCCAAATTTTTTTGCTAGTGGTCCTATTTTGGTTTCTTCTTCAGATGATGAAAACGAGGATGAAAATCCACCTACACCTACTCAGTTTCCTCCAATTGGGTCCATTGAACATGAACTTGCACCAACACCATAACTTCTTAAATGGGTCCATACAACATGAGAAGCAAATGGTAGTCTTGCTGGTTATCCTTTAGATTGATGTTATACACATTCATAGTTTCAATGAACCTCCTATGTTTTGGCTAAAGTTTCAGAGACTCATGATCCATAAACTTTGTAGAATCTTCTGGCCATATATATTGGGACATAACTTTTATGACCCAAAGAGGGCATATATGGGGTTAAATGTATATGATATGATCCCAAGGGGGGGAATATATGAGGATAAATGTACATGTAATGTGTAAATATTTATGTAATAGAGTCTAAATAATAATAAAGGGCCCTCATGTATAGTGTGTGAATAAGTATATATAGATATCATGTATTCATTATTGTAGACATGTGAATTGTGATGTATTAATGTATTGGGTATTTAGAGGAGGTTCTCCTATTCTTTAAGGATTTATTGTGTAACTCATCTCTATTATCTATCTTGGAGTTGTGCTCCATGCTCACATTGGTGTACATAGTGCATACTTCTATTTTATTATGATATTTTAATTATTTTGATCATAACATTTGGTATTAGAGCACCGATCCTAGGGTTTTTCTTCTCCAAGTAAGTCATCTTAGCATTTTATCTATAACTTGTTTTTTAGGATGATTTAGAAAGAAAAATGTGGAGGTTACTTAGAAGAGATATCAATGTACTTGTGGTACCAATTTTATATTTCGGGTCATTATAATTTCATATATATGATCTGTGGAACTTACAAATTTTTACTAGCCCTAAAATCAATATCAAACAAGTCATTTTGGGAATTTCGCTATAACTTTTTCTTAGTGATGTTTTAGATTGAAAATTTCCGAATACTGAGAAAATATAGAGAGTTTCATATGGTAAAAATTTAAGAGTTTGGATCATTTTAATTTATGAGATATAGTCTATGGAAGGTAGGGTTATTCGACTAGTCATATAACTAGTCTCAAATATGTGTTCTAGGTAAAATAGTCATATCTTCTTCAGTAGGATCCAAATTTAGTGCCACCAGTTGCATTTGAAAGAGGATAGTCCATAATATTTATGTTACAAATTTTATAATAAATTATTAAATATTGGACATGTGGCATTCTTTACAAGTTCTCTCTCCAGAAAAGGCAAAAAATCAACAAGGTTTGGGAAAGTTACCATAAATTTCATTTGACACATCAAATTTTGGATAGACCTATGACATTGTAGAAAATACATATATTAATACTATAGGCTGAAGTTTTAGACTCATAAGGGCCAAAATTTCATAAATACATTAGACAGAAGATCAGCCATAAGGACAAACTCCAAATCAGGGTTTCAAAGGTATGTTCACTTAAAACTATCATAAATTTTGATTGGGATGTCTGATTGAGATAATTAAAAATCCATTGGAAAGAGAAAAAATAGAATATTATATTGGAAAAATGACTATATCTATTTGAGATACTTATCCTTAACATATCAAGGTTGTAAGTTGAGGGTTGGGGTTAGACCTCAATTAATAATCAATGGAAATACCATATTCTTATGGAGATGGAGATGGAGATAAAGATGAAATAAAACCTATGGAATGATTGAGGTTGGTAAGGGAATATGATATGACTCCTTCAACTACAATTTTTTAGTTTTTGTTTTTGGTGAAGCTCAAAAGTGGTGAATGAGTATTGGTAAGGATACTAGATGGAACTGCACATCTGAAGCATTTGAAAAACTCTTAAATAAATGGATCAAGGATACAAAAATGGAGGAGATGCATAGAATTAAATATGAGTTAAAATAAGTAAAGGAAGAGATTAAGAAGAAGGGTGACGATCTATATAAGATAGAAGACCTTAATTAAGAACTCATTAAGGAGGTTCAAAAATTAAAACATGGAAAGAGTAGCAAAGGGAACTGGGAAAAGGAGGAGCCAAGGGAAGAATTGAAAAAAAAGGATGAAGAGATATGTATATTACAAAACCATCATAAAAAAATATTGGATGAGGTTAATATATTTAAATAAGAAAAAATAATTATCAAAATCAGGAAGAAACAAGGATCTTGGATGAAGAATATACCAAAAGACTTGAGGAGGAAGTTTGTAAGAAGGTTGAGGAATCCCTAAATACTGTTGAGGTAAAATAATAAAACACAATCTAGATTTGAAGAAGGATGTTGGAATTTAATAAATGGGGTGACATTGCAAATTCAAAAGGAGAAAGAAGACAAGATTCAAGAAGGTCACCAGAAGATACTTGAAGAAGTTGAAATTCATCTAGAGGATGCACATGCCAAATATGATGGTATTATCTCCAAGGATAGATTAATCAAATAAGAAGAAAAGACCATAGAGGATGACATTGTCTCTGAAAAAGGATAGATGAAATGCATGTCTAGAGTGAAGGAAAACCATCAAATGTGAAACCATATCGACACCCTTATTACTAGGAAAGATCCAAGGAAGACAAGATGGTCGATATCAACATTATCAAGGAAGATGTAATACTTATCAATATTCATGGAACAAGGCATCACAAAACCACTCTTCAACAATATATTATCAGAGACCAAAACCCGCTACAAATTGGAGAAGTTACAACAACAATACATGGAATCAAAGGAAATAAAATAATGCAACAACTAACCACCAAGGATTAAGACCGAAAATAATTGATTTTGGATGGATGGATCATCATTAATGGAATGAAGAAAACAACATAAGAAAATCATATTACTTGGTTTCATCACATGTGAAGCCTTTAATTGCAAAGCTTTGAGGACAAAGCTTTTTGAAGGAGGGTACTATGTTATGGCCCAAGGGGGGCATATATGGGGTTAAATGCATATGATATGACCCCAAGAGGGGGAATATATGTGGCTAAATGTAAATGTAATGTGTAAATATACATGTAATAGGGTCAACCTAATAGTAAAGGGGCCTCATGTTTAGTGTGTGAATATGTATATATAGAGATTATGTATTCATTATTATAGACATGTGAATTGTGATGTATCAATGTACTGGGTATTTGTAGGAAATTCTCCTATTCTTTAAGAAGTTATTGTGTCACTCATCTCTCTTATCTATCTTGGAGTTTTGCTCCACGCTCACATTGGTGTACATGGTGTGTACTTCTTTTTTATTATGATATTTTAAGTATTTGGATAATAATGATAACAATGAATGAAGAATATCATTCCTTAATGGAAAACAATACTTGTTGGGTGTAAATGTGTGTATGGAGCTAAGTATGAAATAGATGGAAGTGTTGAAATACATAAGGCTTGAGTAGTTTCCAAATGATTTTCTCAAGTAGAAGGGATTGATTATAATGAAACCTTCCCCCCCTTAATCAAAATGAATTCCATCCACCTTGTTATAGCCCTTACGACTTCATATAAATGGGAGGTCCATTAGATGGATGTTAAATCTACCTTCTTTCATGGGAATTTGCAAGAAGAAATTTAGATGGAACAACCTCCTGACTATATTCAAAATGATTCTAGCCTTGTTTTCCAACTTAAAAAATTATATTTATGGCCTTAAGAAATCTCCTCAAGCTTGGTATACTAAAATTGATAGCTTTCTACTTGACAACTAATTTTCTAGATGTCATCCTGACCCCAATATCTATACCAAGAAAGTAAGTAAGCATCTCATAATACTTTTTCTTTATGTTGTTTACTTTATACTCACTGGTAGTGACCCCAAACTTTTAATTCATGTGAAGTTCATCCTTAAGAAGAAATTTGAAATGAAAAACTCATGACATTTGCATTATTTTCTTGGTCTCCAAGTTTTACAAACTAAGGAAGGAATTTCCCTTTCTTAGTATAAGTATACGGTGACCTTCTTCACCAATTTCACATGGAATATTGTAAACCAACTCCATCTCCCTTCCAATCTAGAGAAAAGATTGTTGCGACCTATACTACACCCAAAGTAGATATCACTTTGTACCATTAGTTAGTTGGTATCCTTTTGTATTTGACTCATACCCATTCCAATGTTTTCTTTGAGGCTTGGTATTGTTGCTCGATATATGAAAACTCCCCATGAGATCCATTGGAGAGAAACAAAAATGGTACTTCAGTATATCCAAGGTACAATTTAGTTTTGGATACATTATAGTTCAAGGGGATTCCTTTGTTGGCTGGTTTCACTATTTCCAATTGGGTTGGTGACCCTGATGATCAAAAGTATATTGAAGGTTATGTTTTTAGTCTTGGTTCTAGATCTATCACTTGGTATTGTGAGAAACAATGTGCATTTAACCTTTCTTCAGTAGAAGCATATAATTGAACAATAGTTAGTGAAAGTCAATAAACCATGTCTCTTCAACAAATATTTTCAAAGTTTGGATTCCAAAAACAATATTCAACCACACTCCGGTCTGATAATCAAATTTCCATTCAAATCAACAAAGATTGCGTTCAATATCAACACAATAACCACATTGAGATACACATGCACTTCATCAAAAAGCTTCTTCAGGATCACATTCTCGAAGTCTACTATTACACTATAGATAATCAAGTTGCAAACATTTTCACAAAGTCTCTTACAAAAGTGAAGTTTTCTAAAATTCAATGTATTTTAGGAGTTCATGAAGTGTTCATTAAGGGGGGATAGGCTCTAATGCCTCCTTCCTTATCCTATTGTGCCACCTTTGTAAATCCTTCAATCCTATCCCAATTTGTTCTTAAGGAGGGGTGTTAGGATAGTTTTAGATGCTTATGCGTTAGTTAATATAAACTTGGTCTATTGTGTTTTTAGGTAATGTGTGTTTATTTAATATGCATTGTAATTATCTAATATGAGGTCATGATTATGTTCTAGATATAAAGTGATCTGACAATTCATCTTCTCCTTAATATTCATGGGTATATTGACCCATGTATTAACACTCGATTGGTCCATGATGTCTATTTAAAGATCATGTAGGGTCATTTGTTCATTATTGACTATGAGAAACTCATCTTTAAATTATGTTCCTTTTGCCTTAATATATTGCCTCAAGTGGCCGCATTGGCCAAGGTCATGGATTGTTTCCTTCTCTGAGGGTTTTAATCATGTAATAAATTAGTGTATTGATCTTTGATATGTTTTTGTGGGAGGTTTCCTTAAGGTGTTATACCTAGATGTCAAAATACCTTGTTTATTAGATATATTTCTAGATTGAAGCCATTGGAACTTAGTGGAAATCCAATTTTTTAAAGCCTACAAGTGACTTAGTTCCAATACTGATGGGTCCCATAGGGCACACACTCCACTAGACACCCCTATATAAATAATTTCTACACTATTATTATATTTCCAATACTTTATATTAAGATATAACATGTTGCTTTCTTCTAGCTTTGTTTCCTAGAGTAGGAATTACTGGTTGTTTTTCTCATATTAAATCTGTTATAGTTCCTAGATTTAGCTCACTTCATACTCTATAATTCCATGAGATTTTTTTCATTTTTTTATTCGAATTATTTTTGGACCCCCCACTAAAAACATTTTCTATAGTGGGCTGGATTGCAATATTTTTATTTCTATAGACTACTTCCTCTCATTTTTCTTTATGTGACTTTTAACCAATCTTCTTTTGGGTTTTCCCATGTTCATCCTACCTTTTCCTTGTTATCATTTTTCTAGAAGTTGGTGTAGTATTCTTAGGATATATAATCCTAGTTTACTAAGGCATATCATTATACCATGGGGTGGGGTCATGACATGCTAGAGGATCCCCTAATAGAACTTGCAATTGGTTCATGGAAATTGAGGTGGAGGATCTAACAAAGAAAAAGGGGTCCCAATAGATTATGGGAAGTGGTATCCATTATATATACAAGAGAGACAATCCAAATGGATTGGGGAACAAAGAAGTCTAATTGAGACAAGATTGAAAAAATATTTGAAGAGGATTGGAGTTTCACTTTTGTATAATAGAATGAAGAGGAGATTTGTTTATTCCTTGAAACTTTATTGACTGGATAACATTGGTCTTGACGATTAGGGGAGGATTGAGTGGAATAATCAAGCTTTCAATCCTTTGCAAAATGGCCATATTCATGGAAAATTATGCATTTAAAGGGAAATTACTCATAATCTAGCTTTTGCAAACATGACCAATTATCTAGTGAAATATTTATTTCCTCTACAAGATCCTTTTCAAGATTAACCTTCACATAGGTTCTTGCACAAGTAAACAAATCCTTGGAATCTAACTTATCAATATATTTCCTGTAGGAGTTTCCTATTTCCTCCATATATTCACCATACTAATAGTGAAAAGGGAGGTGAGGAAACCGACCTTATATATGGATGATATAAGAAAAATATACTTTAGGATCAAAATCCAAAGTCCATTTATCCAAATACACATGTCTCGATCCTCTGAAATAGAGGCCATTTATGAAAATGAGATCATTGTGTTCCTTGTGCTCAAATAAAAATGCATAATAACCTCTTCCACAAAACAAATAAGAGATCTTATCTTTCATCAAGACCAACTAGTTCTTGTGCACTCGTTGTTCCATTTCCTTGGGAGGGGGCCACAACCCCATAATTTATCTGATGAAAGAACAATTTGCAAGGAAACTACCTTCATATGAGGAACTATGGTAGCTTCACATTTGGGATGCCATCATATTTCTTGAGAAGTTGAGTGGGAGTAGCCTTATTTATAGATTTCCTTTGAGTAGTGACCAAGTATTGAAATATTTCCACCTCAATAGAGAGGGGATTTTATGGGTGGTTTTCCAAAAACTAGGAAGGGGAATGAATATATATTTGTGGTAGTCAACATGTTCAAAAAGATGTGCATTCTTATGCCTTGTACAAACATGTTCTTTGAACATGTTTGGGTGCACTTTGGGATACTAGATTTTTCAATGTCTTTTGGACTACACTTTGGGAAAAGATGGACACCAAGTTGAAGAGATCTACAACTTTGCATCCATAGAGATATGGCTAGACATAAGTAGTCAACATGATTTTGGTTCAACTTTTGAGGGGTTACAGTCATAAGAATCCAAAGACCTGGGATACAAATTTGAGCTACATTCAACACTCTTATAATAGAGTAGTCCATACTTCTAATGGAAAGTCCCCTTTCAAACTTGCTTTGGGCATTTTCCACCTTCACCCTTGGATGTTGTATATGGATAGCAAGGAGGAGAGAGGGAAGGCATCATAGGAGAATCATTGAAAGCAAAGAAATTTGTTCAAAAGGTTAGGAAAATCCTTTTGCAAGTACACGATATGTTGAAGAAGTCATAAAAAAAGTATAAGGAAAGACATGATCAAAACATAACTGAGAAAACATACAAGGTGGGATACTATAAAGTTTGGTTGTAGCTAAATAAATAAAATCTATAGGGTCTTGGTAAGAAGATCAAGGCTCCAAGGTATGGTCCCTTTGAGGTATTTGAGAAGGTTGGTGATAATACCAATAGACTCAGTCTACCCCCATATATGTGCATTTACTCAATTGTGAATGTGGAAAATATGAAAGTCTATGAGCCTTCCAAGTTGGATTAGTAAACTAAGGAGCAAGTCCTACCTGCCATAGAGGAATTAGCACCAGAAGATTAGATATAGTTGGTGGAATATATAGTTTTTCAAAAGAAGTCCAGAACTACTAGACATGGGTAGCATGACCTTTAACGCATGGAGTTGAAAGGACAAATTTCAAGCAAGGCAAAATGGTACTCTAGGGAGAAGGTAGATGAAAATTTCCTCACCTCATTTAGTAAAAGTTTTTGGGGACCAAAAGCCTCCCTAAATGGGCAGGTATGATCCATGAATCATTATATAGTTTGTCATCTATGTTAGTACTTTTTGGGTGGAAAAATCAGAGGCATGGCTTGCAGGGACCATTTTAGTAGCAAGTCCTTGTTTGGATATTGGGGGTCTAGAACCTTCCAAATCCATTTTGAGGAATCAAACAACAGTTTTTGGGGTCACACATTTGCAATCATAGCTCTCATCCCCTCAAATATCTTTTACACACTGAGATATTTCTAATGGTGTGAAAATCACCATAATAGGAGTTCGTATGTGGACGTTATGCCTCCCACAAGTTGACATACCATGTTGACCACCATGGTACTGAGAGGATGCCACATCACCCCCCTCAATTGTGGAGATAGTCACTGTGGACTTTCAATAATATTCTAGAAGGTCCAAAATCTTAACACTAATTAAGCGTTGAGATACGCAAAAGCACTAACTCTAGGCATATATCAGACTATGTTAACTACTGGGCCACTATGAAGAGTGGAGGATCCATTCTTTTAACATTGTAATTGTTCCATAGTTGAGTAAAGCATATAGGAGTAGGATTTGAGAGAATAACATAGGAGGAAGAAGAATCCGTAGTAGCCATCCATGCCACAATGTCAAATGAAAATCCATAGTGAGTGCCCTTTTCTTTGTATTTTCATTTCATTATTGAAAAAAAGAGAGCAGAACATAGGCCTCCCCTTCTAGCTAGTTCTTATGATCCATCTTGTATATGATTTGTGTGGATGGTGTGTTGATTTTCTTGTTATTTGTTTTTCATAAATTTCAGTGGTTTTCATAAATTTGAACATCAACTTAGTAATAATCAATCTTGGATCTAAGGAAACAAATTGAATAATATATGATTTCAGAATATTGCAAGATCTATTGCGATGAATTTTTCCAGTGGAATATCCACAATAGTCTATAAATCATCTATCTAAATATCTCATGGAATCAACACACTCAAGTAGATTAAAGATATGAAGAAGCATCTCTTTTGGTAGTGTCTCAAGTGGGATTTTAACAGGTATAAGGAAATCAAGAGTCGTTCTTAATGCATGCCCTTTTCTGAGGATCAAAATGGATTGATATATTGCAACAAGACTACCTTAGGTATCAAATTATCATTCCTTTCACATATAATTGGACTTCTCTTTATGGGAGAAAATAATTGCTTCATAACCAGTTCATATTTACAAACATATCACATATGAATGGGCCACAACCTGTTATGCCTATATAGGAAACACTAGCATCGATAATGAAGGCACATCTGTTTTGAGGGGAGCGGAGGATTATTTCCTTTGCTTATAAAATCCAATAATGATACATGCCCTAGGCATAGAGTAACATAACTAAATTTGTATCCTCTCATGTGAATCTTCAAGTGATGTTGGTTTGAAATGCCATGATTTTTGCAATATCATATGGAATTTTGTTATTCGGGCATCATTTTTAGAATAATCTTGGATATATATGACATCGACATCATTCATTCGAACCCCTATGAAATGGTGAATCGACTTTGTTTTGTTCATACCAATCCCTTGTTAATCATGCCCTAGTTTGGATGGGACTTGAATCAAGGGAGCTTAAAGATTTGCCCTGATCTCATCTGAACCACCATATGTACATAACCAACAATCACATAGGCTCATTTGAATATCTCTTTATGCTTCACTATTAGTTCACAATGAAATTTTAGTGGCCACACTTGCAAGTAGATGAGTGCTTCACATTATACCCTAATGCTTTCAATCACTGTATCTGTTGTGTTTTATAAATGGATAAAAGGAACAATGCATGAAGGATATGGAATTACTCTAACCTTAGTGCCATTAATTCTTCAAGGGAAAACAACAAATTATCAAATTATCACGTCTTTGATGGACATGATCGAGTGAGAATAGAATTGGAAAACTACATCGGAGCTTCAAGCTTGGATTTGGTGTTGATCTATTTGCATGCAAGAACTAGTTACTTGGTCCATGGATTAGTACATCTACTACATTGGAGGAAATTGGTGTGGTGTTACCCTCTTCTTTCCTTGTTTATTTTAGTATTGGTATACTTATTTGCATTGTATGTATTAGGAATGGTTGTAGATTTTTAATTCCAATTCTAGAGTACACCCATTTAACTAGTTAAAGGTGCAACTCTTTGAGAGCCCTTCTTGGTGAATTTTTCTGCATTAATTTACAACATTATTAGGGCGGTTATAGTATGTTTTATGCAGATTTTCCAGCCCTAATAATATAAGAAAATAACCCTCTTAGATTATTTTCATGACTCCATTAACCCTAGGTTTTATTTGGCACTAATATCTCATTTTAACCACCACTTTAAACAAAAAAAAATATTGCTTTTTCTTTGTTATATGAAATCTAGAAATAAATTTCTGAATATGATAAATTATATTTCATTTAAGTCTAATTAGGTTACATAGATATCAATATTTCATACTAGACTAAGTTATTTGAGTTTATTCTTAAATCATGTTTGAGATTAATCTAATTTGTTCTTCATCTTATTTATCATTTACTAGGGTTTTTTGTCATGTTATGTAAGTATGGAAATTACATTTTTCGATAATAAATCAGATTTGTAGGTTGCCTATTTGTCATTAATTTTATATCTTTTAATAGGTTTTACATGGTTTAACAAGTGTTTTTCACCACTTGTTCAAATTTGGAATTACCTTCAATTACACTCGGTAAAAAATATATTTGATTTCTAGTTTTAAGGTGCATGTGAAGGTTGATCTTTCATTGGATCTAATTGGTTCATGCTTCAGTTCATTTAGTGCTAGAATTTACATGTGTTGGCATGCGTGCATGGTTGTAAAACCCTAGGTTCAATTTATATTGGCCAACAAAACCCTTCAAACACTGGCCCTTTCAGCATCACCTGCATGCAAGTGAAGTCTCACCCGAGGAATCTATTGGGGCTACATGAACCAAGTTTCTGTAGTAGTGAGGGAATGGGAGGTGATCATCCTTGTCATTCTTACTTATTTGTTCTATGTGTGGTATTTTGTATTTTCTCTTCTTAGGTTACTTAGTGAATTCAGTTATGTATTCCCATTATAATTCATATTTCTACATAAACCAATTATGATAACATTCATAGCTTATTGTGCAATGATCACACATAAGATAAATCTAGTCTAACATAGATCAAGGAAGTATCCATGATCAATCACATAAAAGGAAAATAAACACAATAGTTAACGTGGTCCACTCAACTTTGGGCTATATCCACAATGACTGGATTCTTTATTATTCTTTTTTGTAATTGTCTCAGGCTTGTGCACTGTGCTTACAAAGATACATCATGCTATCTTTTCCTTCATCTATCTTAGATGCTCTACAGTTCAAGCCTCTCTCCCTCTCTCTGCAACATCTCCTCGACATTCAAACATAGACTCTTCTCTCATACAAAACTCTACAAAACTCATGACTCAGTGGAACTAAAAGAGAGGAACCCCTATTCTCCCAACCCATTACATATTTATACATGAATTCTAGGGCTTAAAACCCTACTTTGATCACCCCATAAACCCTATTACAATTCATGAAAACTTGAGTTAACTTACTGTTTGGGCTTGCTTTTCCTACTTTTCCTTCTATATGCTACTTTTTCTTTCTCAACAACTGGTCTTCCTTATTTTACGTTCCTTTCTACTTTTAGTATGATGAACTATTTTCCTTCCTTTTCGCTCACTTTATTCTCTTGATTTATTATTCTTACTGCTCATTGTACTCCTGAATGCACCTCAACTACGCACATCTTCCTGTCTTATCTTCTTTCTTCTTCTACTTCTACACACATCTTCCATACTTAGTACTTTCATGAATATTATTTCCACATTGTCTATCCAACAGGCCCCCAACACTCACCTATGGATCATCCCGAGCCACTTAGGCCTCTTTCACACTCCTCCTTGCTTGGATGAAATTTTGGGAGGCGTCTTTAGTTGCCACAACTTCCTTATTATTGTTGTCTTTGTTTCCACAATTTCTTCTACGCGTTGCATAGTCAGGGTTGTAATATTTTCCTATGTTTCATGTGCTTCTTGCTTTACCTTTCGTTGTGCGGTTTCCAGTTCTCCTATTACTCTAAGTTCTTCTTCTTGTAGTGGTCCTAAGCGCTACTAAAGGATATTATGCTAATCCTGCATGTTTTCAATTTCCATACATGATTTCTTTTGTGCCAAAATGGCGATCATTCGTTCAGCTAGTGGAAGGGTTTTTATACTCTCTAAATCTTTCTATGCCTTTTCCCACACATCTCTTGATTTTTCTTCCATGACCTTCATTTCTGGATATTCTACCAGCTCTGTCCAGATTTGTGGACTTTCCTCATAGAGTTTTGTACATTCTTCATCCAACTTCTTGATGTTTTCTACCGTCATCATTGTTGTTCTCTCTTGTCCCACCCTTACCTCTAGCAGTGTTCTTGGCTCTGTTTATGATTGCAATTCCTCAATCCTCGTGCAGAAGTATTTGATGACTTCGTCGATTTTCAAGACCTACTCTTCCATAGTAGCCTCTACTACTATCGATACTTCTGGAATTTCCTTGTACAACTTTTAGACGAATTCTTGTGTCTTCTATGCCATTATCTCGGCTTCATCCTTCTCTTTTAAAGATTTCTTGACCCTTTCCTTGACCTCAGTCTTTTCTTTCATCGATCCTTCCACTTGCCATTCAATTTTTCTCTTTTGTTGTAGAGAAATTGCATATTGTTGCTGCAATTGAGCCCTTTCATCCATCACTTTTGTCATTTCTCTGTTTGCTTCATCTGCATGGAGCCAAATTTCATGAAACATACCTACTTGCAAGCTATGTAGTATTTTTATAGGAATTTGTGACACCAATATATTTAGGTGACTTATTGCTTTCATTTGTTATTACAATTCGGGTGTTGGGAACTCTATTGCATCCATATTGATTGGTAACATTCTTCGCCCAATTGCTAACTCAGTCAGAGGTAGATTGGATGTCTGTGTTTCCCTAACTGGACTTGTGGACGATCCTTAACTCGATCTGCAATTTGTTGTTATTCTATCTTCTTCCAAGAGGTGTTGTAATGCTATCAGTTGATCCTACACCTTTAGGTGTCGTTCTACTTGTTTTCTCATAGCTTCCTCCATGACCTCTTCTGCAACATCTCATACCTAGTATCCAATTCATTCCATGTCATCATCAGTCAAATTATAGGTAGGGGGTACCTTGTGCATTTTCATATTCTTACAAGAACCTCCTTTTGTCTCCTTCTCCTTGTCCTTGCATTTTACTCTTGCTCTGGGAACTGTGGACTACGCTTCTCCTACTGACGGCCCTGGTGTATCCCATTCACCATTATTTTTTCCCATTTCTCTGTCCTTTGTTGATTTCTTCTTCATCTCTGTCTTATTCTTCTTCCTCTTCTTGGGGGCCCATTTTTTTTGATGGGATTTTCTACTCATCGTCCCAATCATTAGCGATCAAGCATACATCATTGAATGCCAATCTGTAGTTGGTTGACATCCATTGGAGCACAAGGTCCATTTTGGATTGAATGTACATATGGTGCATCCTTGGTTTGAATCATGCAATATCCTGGTATGTTTCCATCATCTGGGATGTGATGTGCGATGTATGAGGTATGATGTACATGATTGTGTCAAAGTAGACAGAGAATGTAACATTGTTATCTTTTTTTCTCCTTTTGTTGGGCGTATGTGATAAGTTGGCATACCGCGCAACCATATTACCTCTACCAATTGTTCTCATGTGTTGGTAATAACCCGGTTCCTACCATCTTACCAGTGTAATCAAAATAAGAATCTTGACATAATGAAACTTTGTTCCTTTCTCTTGGGCCTCTACACATTCTATAAAAAATGATTCAGTGGGTCAATTCATTTGGACCCCTTTAGAGCATTTTTTTGCGATAACGATTACTGCGGTCGGTACTTCATCCTTATGAAACTTTCACAACAATTTGCAGTCCAATGCCTACATTGCAAACAAGACCCCTTCATCATTGATGTTCGCAACATCCAACCCCCATTTTCCCCTGAATGTGTGGAACTTCTCCTTCATGGATTTTGATTGGGCTCTCTCCCTTGATTTTTTGAACAAGGTGGACAAATCCTCTTTTTCTTTTGGTATCCCTATGATATGCACAATTAATGTGGTGTTAATCGACATCGGTGGGTCAAGCCACAATGTTCCTCCATTGACACAACTAAGCATTAACTTAACACATGCATTGATTTCCAGGCTATGTCCAAAGTGTGGAACCTCCAGTAGGTTCAATATCCCTGACTTCTCAAGTCTTGTTTCCCACATCTGCATTTCCAACAATATTGCTCATATTCCTGGTACGCTCTTAGCGCACAACGAAATTTTCCCTCACCAGGTTGGGAAACTTCTGCTCATACTTGATATCATGATCGACAAACTTCAGAGTGGAAATCTTTCCTAGAATGTCTCCTTCAATACTTACACCAGGTGGGATTGTTGGTATGGCAAGTGGGTATTTTCCATTTGCAGATACTTTAACCTACGATGCATTGTCTTTTTGTGGTGGTATATAGTCCTTGTGAAAACTTTCTTGCGAAGTTGAAGCTCTCGGTGATGGTGCTCCAACTTTTGGTGGTTCCATTTTTCCATGTGACAAGTTTCTTAATTTGATCTGTGTTGGTTCTGGTGCAACTGTAGTTCATCTTTGAGTCGAATCTGGTTCGCTTCGAATCACTCTATATGCTCACAACTCATCATAATGATAACTAAGGCTTGATGATCCTCAAATGATTTTTTGCCACTGTGCTGGTTGTTCATGTCCCTTTGCATCTTAACTAACTTGTCCAATCTTCCAATGGGGTTGATGCATGGTTAAATAAATGCTTCTTTATAACCAAATCCGTCGTTGTATTTTTGCCTTGTACTTCTAATCTATCGTGATTTCCATTGGCTTTTACCATTTAAGATTATACGATGTCTTTTGACTTGTCATTACTACTTTGTAGCTATTGTTTCCTCGCTTTAATGCCTTCAACTGTCTTGTCAGTACTATACTGTGCAACTGTTCTTTCTTTCACGTTGGCTTACTTCACGATATTTTTCTTAAGTGTATTATTTTCTTAATCGACACAGTCTCATCCCGATAAAGGGAAAAACATTCTTTCTTCACAATTTCTTATGCCTTTTTAATCTATCATCTCTTTCTTTTTCTCTATCTCCTTTTTATTTATTTTTCTTCCTTTTTCTACTTTTTATATTTTTTTTGTGTTTTACCTCCCTAATATAGTACAATTACTATGATACATGTGTTTTGGCACAACCCAAATTATTGCACAGATGGTTGACCATCTCTATATATCTTCAACCAACTTCCATTCACCATTCCTCCAAGGACTTCTCCATTCAATGTTTCCAACTGCGCATCACCCACCTTCATCACATGCTGAATCACATAGGGTCCTAACCAATGCATTCAAAACTTCCTTGGATGCTGCATAAAATTACTTTCATAGAGTAATACTAAGTCTCCCACTTGGACTTTTTTGTTTAAGTGTCTATCATGCCATGCCTTCTCTCTTTCCTTCTGAACTTGATGATGAAAATTGTGAAAAAATGATGTTCCTTCAATTGTACCAACTGTGACAATCTCTCCTCCACTACGCTTGATTATGAAAGATCAATAATTTTTACAACACACAATATAGGTAGAATAAAAACCATTGGCATCATTACTTCTTTCCCATAGACCAACCTGAAAGGTGTCTTCCCTGTCAACTTTTTTCTTGTGGTCTTATAGGCCCATAAAACTACATGAACTCTTATTAAAGTATCAATCATCTCTCCCTACATTGTAGATCTTTGTCAAAGAATTATCTAGGATATTTTTGAATTCTTCCACTATCCCAATGGCCTGAGGATGATAAGGGGTACTCTTCTGATGATGAATTTGAAACTCCTCAATCAATGCTGCAATTTATCTATTCAGGAAGTCCGTTCCTTGATCACTGAGTAATATACACAGACATCCAAATTGCGTGACTACATTCTCATATAGAAACCACATAATAGTCTCTGCGGTGCAATCTAGGACTGGTGTTGCTTCTTCCCATCTCGTCAAATACTCTGTCATGGTTATTATGTACCTTTCCCCTGATCTTATTGCTTGTGGATTGATTGGCCCCACAAATTCTATGGCCCATTTATCAAATGATTTCTAGATTTAAAGGAATTTCATCCCTTCTGGATGGATTTCCCACCCTTTGACAAACATCACATGCCTGAAAGTGCTCTTTAGCATCTCTATGAAGTGTGGGTCACCAAATCCCTGCACACAAAATTTTCTGTGTAGTTTCTTTACCTACGTAATTTCCTCATGAAATCCCTTCGTGTGCTTTTGTGAGTATCATAGGCCTTTCATGTTCCAACACACATCGTCTCATTATTCCATCTGCACCTAACTTGTATAAGTTTCCTGCAATTAACTGATAATCCACTGCTTTAACTACCATTTGTTTTTTCTGCACAACTATCATTTCTGATGGATCCATTCTTGTACTTAGAAAATACACGATGTTTGAGAAGTAGTCATCCACCATTTGACTACAAATAGATGTTCATCTGGTAAGATGTCATCTAAATTACTTGCATCTTCTCCTGATAGTATGTGTGATAAATGTTCTAGTCCTGCATTCAACTTGCCTGGTTTAACCAAAACCTCAAAATCATACTCCTGAAACAATAATATCAATCTTCCTATTCTCCCCCCCAACACTAGCTTGTTCACTAAGTATTTTAGTTAAAAATGGTCTGTATACATCTTAAAGTGAGATCCCAATAAATAATTTCTGAATTTTTGTAGCGCATATACCATTTCCAATCCTTCTTGTTATGTGGTAATATAATTCTTCTATGTTATAGACAACTTCCTACTTGCAAAAGCAATTGGGTGATCTATGTCTCCTTCCCCTAGTTGAGATAATACTGCGCCCAATGCTATGGATGACGCATCTACATGAACATGGAACTCCTTGTTCGAATCTAGAAATATCAAAATCGGCGTGGTCACTAGTTTTTTCTTTAAGGTGTCTAAACCCTTATGACAATCCTCCTTCTATTGGAACTTTGATTCCTTCTTCATCAAATTTTCCATAGGTGTTGTAATCTACATATAGCCTTTGATAAAATTCCTGTAATATCATATGTGACCCAGAGTTTCCCTCATCCATTTGACTGATGTAGGTGGTTCTAACTCTAGAATCACTGCAATCTTAGTTGGATACACTAGTAATCCCTGGTTGCAGACCACATGGCCCAACAAAATGCCAAATAATGCACAAAAAATACTCTTCTTTAAATTCAGTGAAAAATGACACTATCTACACCTATCCAATATTATACTAAGTACTTCTATGTGATCCTTCAGTAGAATGAACACAGTCTAATCATCTAAGTATACTTCAAGGAACTTATGAATAAATTCCTTAAATTCTACAAATATATCTCTTGAAAACACTGTAGGGGAATTCTTCAGTCCAAAAGGCATTACTGTGTATTGATAACTTCCCCACTCTATTGCGAAAGTAGTCTTGTACTGGTCTTCCTACACAATTTTTATCTGATGGTACCCCAAGAATCCATATATGAAAGAATAAGTCTCTTTCCCTCCTATATTCTCCAGTACCTCATCTATGAATGGTGTTGGGAATGGGTCATGTAAACACACATCATTCAACTTCCTCAGATCCACACAAATCCTCATCCCCCCTGTCTTCTTGTCTTGTATTACCATTGGACTGATCCACTATGATTCCTCCACCTGTTCAATGATTCTCGCATCCAACATTCTGTATATTTCTTCTTTCACCTTCTCCTTGTACTTAGGATTTATCCTATAAGGTCTCTGTTGCACTAACTTAGCATCTGGTTTTAATGGAATCTTCATCTCACCTAACTCTCCAACTATCCCCTTCATCTCTAAAAATGTATTTCAGAATAGGTCTTGATATTCACACAGTAAGTCTGCAATCTGCTCTACTGTCTCATCACTCCAATAATCTCCTATTTGCACAAACTTGGGATTAACTGTTGTCCCATTTTTTACCTTCCACATATTTATTGGCTATGTGTATGTAACATACTCAAGTACTGGCCCATCTACTGCTCGTTCTCCTTCTATTTCAGGTACTTTCACATTCCTGGGATCTTCTTCATCATTTTCTTCCTTAACAAAGTTGTAACACTCACTTAACTTATGGACAATCATAGAAATCTATGAGAACTATAGATTGGTACCACCTCCATCGGTCCTTCTTCTAAAAATATTTTGGTTTAGATATCCTATAACATTCCATCCATTAATGGGGATTCATGTTCAAAGGTAAATGTTATCTTGAATCTTTGTATCAACTCATCCCATCTTGCTATTTCTCTACACATTTCCAATCCCAAATACTAGTTCTTCAAAATTATATCCAGTGCATGTATAAATATGTGTGTCCAGTATGTCTCTGGTAATGAACTCCATAAGGTTTTTCACTTCTCAACATGACCTACTGGATCACTCTCCCTTGTATACTTTTGAATAATATTTTCCAATTCATTACCAAATCTTACTTGCATAGGCTTCTACACTACGACCAATCTTCCATTCCCTCTTTGTGTGCAACCCATCATCTGGTTGGAGTCGTTTTTAGGACAACATATAGTGCCAAAAACCTTTGTTGTCCGGGTACTTGCAAATCAAATTCCTTTACAAAAAATCTTATATCAGTCAATCCATCATACTAGGGTGGATCACATAGCTTTGTTCCAATCCAACGCAATGCTCGGGTTATGCATGCACATCGTCTAGTTGATACTTCATGCATCCGTTGCTACCAATGCTACAGACCTTCCTTTGAGTATGATGCACACAAACTGATACTTTGCCAACTTAGTGTACCATCTGCAATGGGCTTAACATAATCATCTATCCGCACATTCATGTTATACAAGTTGTCAATGTCATTTGATGGCTCTATGTACCTCTTTCCTTCTGTCAGGTCCAATGGTGCAGTAACTTTAAACTCTACAACTTCAAATATCATTTCCCTCCTCTTCAAATTAATTATTGATTGAGTATAAAAGGCCCATTCCAATCCCATTAATGACGGATATGGTTGACTATCATCCACAATCTTAATTACTTCAAAATTTGCCACACTGCACACCCCATCTATGTTCATAGGTACTCCCGTTAATCAACCAAACGATACTATCTTGTGATGATTTGTGAGTTTTAAATGAACAAGAGACCAAACCATATTGGGTTTCCCCATCATCTCCCAAGTCTTCTTTGGTAACACAGTCACATAATGTTGAAAAATACTAAGACAATTGAGAGGGGGGGGGGGTGAATCAGTTGTTACTATGTTTAAACAATATATGACTATTCAAACAATTTTTAAGCTCTTCCAAGTGACCATCAATATTATACAACATATGAACAACATGAGTAATTAACATCAGTCACACATAAGATACACACAGAGATAGATTTTCATGAGGAAACCCATAAAGGGAGAAAACCTCTTCTTCTTCGAATGATAGACAGTCTTTTAAGTTTTGTACATCATCTATGTTTGAGAACAAACTCAAAGTGAGGCTTCTACCTCTGTTTTACAAGCTCCAACTTGTTGAGAGCACCAACTCTCTGGTTTCTCTATCACCCACTAGAAGGAAGCACCAACTCCCTGAGTGTTCCAGCACCAACTGGATGGAATCACCTACTTCCACTTATACAAGAACCAACTTGTATATAGAAAACTCTGTGTTTTCCCAAGCACCACCCCGCCTCCCTATTTTTCTAGCCACAACCTGATGAAAGCTCCAACTTTAAGTATTCAAGCACCAACTCGAATAACAGAAGACTACAGTCCTCCCTACCACCAACCTACCTCCCTGATTAAGAATAAATGACTGAATAACAAACAATACAGATGTCTTAATTCTTACCCCTTCTTCTATGTTCTACAATTCTTCTTTGCTTCTATCTGTTCTGCAATTCTCCTCTGATTCTATCTATTCTGTAGTTCTGCTCCGCTTCAAACTGTTTTGCAATTCTGATCTTACTTCTATCTTTTCAACATATCTGAGTTTTATCTCACACTATACATACTGCAATTTTACCTTTCTTACAGTTCAACTCATTTTTCCAGTTCGAACATCCAACCTACCACAGTCATTGCATTTCCATTTTATCCCATACCCCCTATTCAGTTACACCTTGAATCTCCAAGAAAACAACTTAGCAACTGAGTTGCCAAACATCCAATAACTATGATTCAGTTCTACTAACTGAATCATAACTGATCAATTAACTGTGAAGTGCAACATTATCCCTTCGATCATATTCCCAATTAATCAACACCATTGGATTAATTCTGCAGGGTCTCACGTTTATCTCATATGCCCACTGGCTGTGACCAAACGCTAAGCAGAATTGATTTCATGATTTCACATTTCGGCATTCTTGTGATGAAGGGTCTTGATTGTCCATGTCGCGATTGCCGAAATCGAGATTGGTTGCACTAGCTCCTCCCTCCAACTCTCAACGATGTGTCCATGCGCTATGACCACTCACCAACCAAACGAGCTCTTCGTGATTTCACACTTTTGTCACGAGTCTCATTGACTCCTCCAACTCCCGGTATCCGAAAATCCAAAATGGATCCAGATCAATGGTCCATTCTCTCCCTTTGATCGACGAATTAAATTAAATCATGGTTTTTCATTTCACGATTTCAAAGGATAAAGAACCTCCTTCCTTTGACTTTCTAGTCAGCGAAAAGCTGACCTCTCGCCACATGTAGTCTGCATCCAAATGTCCATGGCCCTCAATCCAAGGGTTCATATCAATCCTTGATCCGACGACCCAGATCATTTTGGGATATCGCATATCGCGAGTTCCCACACCATGCTACGTAGACTCCTCCAATGTGTAAGTCAACGAAATTATAGTCACTCGCCACATGTCCTTCTTGAAGATGGACGATCCTCCTACTTTCGGAACTTTGTAAGCCCTCTTCATCTTTCACGTAAAGATCGTGCTCCTTCTTCTGAATCCAATGACGATCGGTCTTAGGGACCAGATTTGATGCCTGAGATCCGTTCTCTTCTACTCCGCTCCTTCTATCTAAATTCAGATCTGACGATCATCGAGAATTTTGAATGGGATGCAACGATCACTGTTTCTCTTCACTGTTGATCATTTCCATGCCATTATTGCTACGCTGCTGATTGTGTTGATCTGTGCCATTAATGACAAACACACACACATTATCTTTTGTCTGTAAGTATGCCAACAATCTCCCCCTTTGGCATTGATGACAACCTTGAACCTGAAGAACTACAGTCTACACTCTCTACCTAGACATGCTACTCTGCCTGCTGAACATGCAACCAAACATACCACTGTAGAATCCTTACCACACTTTTCTCCCCCTTTGACATCAATGTCAAAGAAGAAACACGTTCCCCCTGAACTATTGCAATACATATCGAAAGTATCATATATGTGACAATCACATAATCCCCCTGACAAGGTGAATATATTAGACAAATGAAGATATAACCCCCAACTTCTGACGAAGATATCCAAAAGGTGTTGAGCTGCTAAAGGTTTAGTAAAGATATCAACTATTTTTTCTATGGAAGGAATATAATTCCCCTAGACAATTCTGTTTGTAACCAGTTCTCTGAGAACATGATATTTTATTAGTATATGCTTTGACTTTGAATGAAGTACATGATTCTTAGAGAGACTGATGGCACTGGTGTTATCACAGTGAAGTGGAATGGGATCAATATAAGTTACCTTCAAATATGCAAGAGTTTGTATCATCCATAGAATTTGTGTGCATCAAGTAGCAACAACAATGTATTCCGCCTTTGTGGTTGATAAGGAGATGGATCCCTTCTTCTTACTAATCCATGCTACTAACGAGTTACCTAGGAAAAATGCTCCTCCACTGGTTCTCTTTCTCTCATCCACATAGTTTTCCCAATCAACATCTGAATAAGCAGTTAACTGAAAGTTCTGATTTCTAGGATACCACAAACCATAAGTCATTGTGCCCTTCAAGTACTTGAATATCCTGGTTATAGCTACTAAATGACTTTGTTTAGGAGCAGACTGATAACGACCTACCATTCCAACAGCTTGCATTATATCAGGACGAGATGCTGTGATGTATAGAAGACTTCCTAGCATTGATCGATATGTCCTTTGATCAACATCAGGTGAAATATCATCTTTACTGAGCTTGCAACCAACCACCACAGGTGTACTAACAGGAGAAGAATATTCCATTTGAAATTTCTTCAACATCTCTTTCAAATGTTTTTCTTGAGAGATAAATATTCCTACAGAACTCTGATTTACTTGTAAACCAAGAAAGTATGACAGTTCACCGATCATGGACATCTCAAACTCTGTTTGCATAGAGTTAGCAAACCACTGAAGAAAGGAATCATTAGTACATCCAAAAATAATGTCATCTACATAAACCAAAACAACTAGTAAATCATCACCTTCAGACTTGATGTAGAGATTGCTATCAACAGTACCTTTCTTGAACCCTTTGTCTTGTAAAAATTTGTCCAGTCTATAATACCAAGCTCGTGGTGCTTGTTTCAGTCCATATAAAGTCTTATTCAGCTTGCAAACATAATTAGGATTATCTGTCAATGAGAATCCTTCAGGTTTCTCCATATATACTTGTTCCTCTAGATATCCATTAAGAAATGTTGACTTAACATCCATATGATAAACTTTAAAGTTCTTATGACATAAATATGCAAGAAACATTCTGATGGCTTCCAATCTTGCCACTAGTGCAAAAGCTTCATCAAAATCATGACCTTCAACTTGTGCATACCCTTTACATACCAATATGGATTTATTTCTAACAACTTGTCCTTTTTCGTTCATTTTATTCTTGAACACCCATTTGGAACCTATTACATTCTTATCTTCAGGTCTAGGAACAAGCTCCCAAGTATTTTTCTTTTCAATCTGATCAAGATCTTCATTCATAGATCTAATCCAATCATCATGGTTGATGGCTTCATCAAAATTTTTAGGTTCAATCATAGATAGAAAAGCAATCTGAGATTGTTCTGTGTCTTTAACTAATTTCCTTCTTGTCTGAACTCCTTTGTTTATATCTCCAATTATTTGATTTTTAGGATGATTCTTTCTAACAATTCTGAGAGGTGATTTTGTTTCTTTCTGCTGATTTGTGTCAGCCTGAGTATTCGTATCTTCATCTGACTCATATTCTTCTCTTTCTGATTCTTGGACCTATTCATCTTCATCTTCAACTATATCCTCTGTGCTTGGTTCAACACTGCTTACATTTCGTACCGAGATTTCTTCATCAACTTTTATGTCGATACAATCAACCAATTTATGCAGCCTCTTATTCTAGCATATGTACCATTTACTGTTTGTAGCATAACCTAAGAAGATACCTTCATCATACCTATCATCATATTTGCCTATATTTTCATCCTTATTCTTGATATAACATTTACTCCCAAAGACTTTAAAATGCTTGATTGAAGCAGGTCTTCCAAACCATAGTTCATAAGGAGTCTTGTCATTGTGTGGCCTGAGATGAGCTTTGTTACGAATATGAACAATTGTATGGATTGCTTCCACCCAATATGTCTGAGAAATATTCCTTTCATTCATCATTGATCTTGCCATCTGCTGAACTAATCTATTCTGCCTCTCAACTACTCCATTTTGCTGTGGTGTTCTTTGAATAGTGTATTCTCGTTTGATTCCATGTTTATCACATAACTCTTTGAAGTTCCATGAACTAAACTCTCCTCCTCTATCAGACCTTACTGCCTTCAATCATTTTCCTTTTTGATTCTCAGTCAGATCCTTAAACACTTTGAATTTTTCAAATGCTTCAGATTTTTCCTTCAAAAAGGCAACCCACGTTAGTCTAGAATAATCATCAATAATCAACATAAAATAGTTTTCTTTTCTTGTACCTTATTTTCTTGATGGTCCACATAAATCCATATGTACTAACTGGAGAAGTTTTTCTGTTGAAGGAAAGTTTTTAGATTTTAACTGAGTGTGAGTAAGCTTTCCTATCTGGCAAGGTTTACAAATAGAGTCATATGGTTTTGATATCTTTGGAAGATCTTTTACTGCCCCATTGTTTCTAAGCTTGATTATATGATCATAATTTAGGTGTCCAAGTCTCCTATGCCATAGCCAACTTTCATCATATTTTCTTAAGTGGCATTCTTCTTTTTATTATTTTAACACATATACATTGTTTTCTGTTCTTATCCCTTTTGCAACCAGTTGTCCTAAATTCAAAGACTTTATTTTACAATCTTTAGAAGTAAAAACAACTTCACACCCTTTGTCACAAACTTGACTGACACTTAGTAGATTATGTTTCAGACCGTCTACAAACAACACATCTTGATATTTTCCTTTTCCATTACTCAGGCTTACCATTCCTTTACCTTTTATTTTTCCTGGTGCATCGTTTCCAAAAGTTACATTCCCTGATTTGTTTTCACTTAGAGTTAGAAACTTACTTTTGTCTCTAGTCATATGTTTGGAACATCCATCGTCAATATACCAGGGATTCTTTTGTCTTTGCATTGATAACACTAATCCACATTGGTCATCTTCTTTCTTCTTCCAAACCTTGAAATTTTCAGTAGCATGATTCAGATCTGGCTTATAGTTCCTCAAGCGACAGTCTGGAGCTTTATGTCCATAATTATGGCAGTTGTAACATTTTGATTCACTGAATAACATATCACAATGATTGTTATGCACATAATTGTTGTTAAGTTTTACTTGCATCATTCTCCCAATCATCACATGATTTATAGTTTGTGATTGTTTGTTGCCTAGTTGTCTCAATCTTTGTGGTGACAGATAATTACTCCTTGAATAACTTGATTGCTCATATCTAAATCTTAAAGAACAAGTTATAGCTTTGTGACCAGAGTTAGAACAGAAAAACAATATCCATAGAAAAATCCTTTGTACCTGGAAAAAGACTGTCTTCTTTGAGTGGGTTGATTTCTTCCATGATGATAGTTTCTCTGATCTACAAATTTGGTTCTTGTACTTTTTCTTTCATTCCTTCTTGGTGGCTAATTTTCTTTCTTTGTTTCTGCAGAGTGATTGTTGTCAATGATTGTAGATTTGATAAACTTGATGGGTTTTGTATTACTTGGATGATCACTACATGATCCTTCTTCATAGCCCAAGCCAAATTTCAACTTTGGATTCCTTTGCTGATTTAGAATGGAAGTTAATTCTTCTTAGGTTTTAATACTTGACAGATTTTGGTGATACAATGCCTTAAACTTCTCCATTTCTTTTCTAGTTTTTACTATCTCTTATTCTAAGGCTTCACACCTCGCTTTCTTCTCCGATAACTGTTGTTTCATAATGTCTTCTATTTTCTTTGCCTCTTCTAACTCCACTTTTAGTAGATAAAAGTCTTCATTAGGTTTTTTATCATTCATTTTCAACTGCATCAACAACCGTTTTTGTTTTCTCTTCTTACATCCGAGTCTATCAATTTCTTCCAAAGCACTGATTAATTCACCTTCCATATCCAACACAACTTCTTCATCATTCATTTCACCTCCTAAATGTTCATCATGAAGATCTACCATAGCCATAAGCATAAAATCATTCACCTTGTCTTCACAGGATGAATCACTATCTATGTCTTTTGAGGAGTCATCATTGTTTGCACACAAACTTTTGTTTTTACTACATTTCTTAAATTTGTATTTCTTTTCATCATCAGAGTTCTGATCCTTTTTCTGGTGAGGACACTTAGATGCAAAGTGACCTATCTTACCACAGTTAAAACATTTGAAAGGGATCTTTCCTTGATATTTTCCTGATCCTTTCTTTAACCTTCTCACAAATTTTGCCTCAATATCATCTAATTCCGAATCAGTATTCTTGTCTGCTTTAAAAGATGCTTCTCTAGTAATGGATTTATCTTTGCTAATTCTCATTTCATATGCAGTTAGAGTTCCTAGGAGTTGATCAATGGACATAGTTTTAACATCATTTAGTTCTTCTATTGTAGAGACTTTTGGATTAAATTTATCAAGCAGAGATCTTAAAATCTTCTAAACTAAAAAAGATTCTTCAATTTTCTCACCAAGACCCTTCATGGCATTCACAATCTCTTCAACTCTTAAAAACTACTTGTTGACTGTTTCATCTTCATTCATATTTAGTTGTTCAATCTATATGTTTGAATTTTGACATCTTTTACTTTCTCATTTCCTTCATAACTGTTAATAAGTTTATCCCACATTTCTTTGGCAGTTTGAAGATGCACCACCTTTACAAACTCAGCTTCTGCAAGTCCATTCAAGATAGCATTCATTCCCTTAGAATTAAAGATAAATTCTAACTTATCATCCTTGGAAGCTAGCAAAACAGGCTTTATGTATTCAGTCTCTACTACATCCCAAACATCAACACCTAAGACCATTAAGTATGTTCTCATTCTAATCTTCCAGAAGGAAATTTTTTTTCCATCAAAGTGAGGAGGCTTATTGGCTGAAGTCCCTTCATGAATTGTCATGTTTAAGGTTATAGATCTACCTTTAAATAAAGGAACTGGCTCTGACACCAATTGTTGAAAAATACTAAGACAACTGAGAGGGGGGTGGGGGGGGTTGAATCAGTTGTTACTGTGCTTAAACAATATATGACTATTCAAACAATTTTTAAGCTCTTCCAAGTGACCATCAATATTATACAACATATGAACAACATGAGTAATGAACATAAGTCACACATAAGATACACATAGAGACATATTTTCATGAGGAAACCCATAAAGGGAGAAAAACTCTTCTTCTTCGAATGATAGGAAATCTTTTAAGTTCTGTACATCATCTATGTTTGAGCACCAAATCAAAGTGAGGCTTCTACCTCTATTTTACAAGCTCCAACTTGTTGAGAGAACCAACTCTTTGGTTTCTCTAGAACCCACTAGAAGGAATCACAAACTCCCTGAGTGTTCCAGCACCAACTAGATGGAAGCACCTACTTCCACTTATACAAGAACTAACTTGTATACATAAAACTCTGTGTTTTCCCAAGCACCACCCTGCCACCCTATTTTTCTAGCCACAACCAGATGAAAGCTCCAACTTTCAGTATTCAAGAACCAACTTGAATAACAAAGGACTACAGTCCTCCCTACCACCACCCTACCTCCTTGATTAAGAATAAATGACTGAATAACAAACAATACAGGTGTCTTACTTCTTAACCCTTCTTCTCTGTTCTACAATTTTTCTTTGCTTCTATCTGTTATGCAATTCTTCTTTGCTTCTATCTGTTCTGCAGTTCTGCTCTGCTTCAAACTGTTCTTCAATTCTTCTCTTACTTCTTTCTATTTAGCATCTCTGAGTTTTATCTCACACTATGCATACTGTAATTTTACCTTTCTTATAGTTCAACTCATTTTTCCAATTCGAACAACCAACCTACCATAGTCATTGCATTTCCATTTTATCCTATACCCCCTATTCAGTTACACCTTGAATATCCAAGAAAACGCCTCAGCAATTGAATCGCCAAACGTCTAATAACTATGAAGCAGTTCTGCTAACTGAATCGTAATTGATCAATTAACTGTGAAGAGCTACAATATCCCTTTGATCATATTCCCAATTAATAAACACCATTGGATTAATTCCGTAGGGTCTCACGTTTATCTCATATGCCCATTGGTTGTGACCGAGCACTAAGCAGAATTAATTTCACAATTTCACATTTTGGCATTCTTGTGATGAAGGGTCTTGACTTTCCATGTCACGATCGCTGAGATAGAGCTTGGTTTCACTAGCTCCTCCCTCCAACTCTCAACAATGTGACCATGCGCTATGACCACTCACCAAACAAATGAGCTCTTCATGATTTCACAGTTTTGTAGTGAGTCTCATTGACTCCTCCAACTCCCGGTATCTGAAACTCCGAAATGGAGCCAGATCAACGGTCCATGCTCTCCCTTTGATTGACGACTTAGATTAAATCATGGTTTCACGTTTTGCGATTTCAAAGGATAAAGCACCTCCTTCCTTTGACTTTCCAGTTAGTGAAAATCTGACCTCTCGCCACATGTAGTCTGCATCCAACTGTCCATGACCCTCGATCCAAGGGTTCATATTAATCCTCGATCCAACGACCCAGATCATTTCGGGATATTGCATATTGTGAGTTCCCACACCATACTCCATTGACTCCTCCAATGTGTAAGTCAACAAAATTCTAGTCACTCACCACGTGTCCTTCTTGAATATGGATGGTCCTCTTGCTTTCAAGACTTTGTAAGCCTGCTTCATCTTGCACGTAACGATCATGCTCCTTCTTCTAGATCCAACGATGGTTGGTCTTCGGGCTCAGATATGACGCCTGAGATTTTTTCTCTTCTACTACGCGCTCCTCCTATCTAAATTCAGATCTGACGGTCATCGAGAATTCTGAATGGGATCCAACGATCACTGTCTCTCTTCACTGTTGATCATTGCCATGCCATTATCGCTGCACCGCTGATCATGCTGATCTGCGCCATCAATGAAAAACATGCACACATTGTCTTCTGTCTATAAGTATGCCAACACATAAGACCCCAAGTCCATGATAACATTATCCACATCACATTCCCCAATTTGTGCGTTGAATCTGAATTCTTTGTCTAATTCACTACCCTTTGTATGATGGGAGTTTCCCTTCCTTACATGTAGTGATCAATCATTTCATATAGTGTATTCAATTCAATTTCATCTTTCATCAACTCTACACAACTTCTTAGGAATTCTCTTAGAGTTCTTTCTTTCCCAAGTGGTTTTTCTGGCCTAGCGCGATCTCCAACATGAGGAGTAGATGATGTTGATGATTCCCAATCCTATCTAAGAACCTCTTTTCTTGCCCTCTGATATGTATCCTTTCCTTACTGAGGATCAAATGTTGGCATAGGTCCTTCTTTCTTCCTTACCCATTTCTTAGCCTACTTCCCTCCACTTGTCGCATCAACCCATGTTCTATCTCCTTCGCATGTAACAAATACTATTCTTGACCCTTCATTGCATTATTCAAATGATATTTTATGTACATTCTGATTTGAATTCTGGTTCTGATTCCTTCTTGCCTGCAATTTTATAGGTAGCCGAGGACAATCTTCTATCGCATGGTCCAATTCTCTACAGTATGTGCACGTCATACATGGATTTAGGTAGTCACGGTCTATGTGTCCTGGTTGATTACAATTGTAACATATTATCGACCCTCTTCCTCCTCTGCCAATATTTCCTCCACCTCGACCTTTGCAAAATTTCCTCTATTTCCTGGATTAAATCCTCTCTGATTATTATACTTTGGACCACCTTCTTGTGTCTCAACATTCTCTTCTTGAATCCTATACATATCTAAAGTGCGCTCCCTCATCAAATCGAATGCGCGACAATCCTTTTCTTCATGTCTGATTGACTTACAAAAATTGCAAAATAAGTTCCTTGGTGTACTCTAATACTTCTGTAGTAATGGATACTCAGTTGGATGGTGTCCCCATTTCTTACATATATCACAATACCCCCCTCATGGTAATGGTTTTGACGCTCTAGTCGCCAAATACTGCACAAATGTTGGGAATTCGTCCTTGTGATGGCCTTTGGTCCTACACTTGGTACACTTCGGTCCTTCCTTTTTGTGAGTTCTTCCAATTGAATTTTCAAAGTAGCTAACTGTGTCTGAACTTGCACCATCCCTCCAATGTCTCCTACAAGGTATGCTTCCAATTTCATCACAATCTTCAAAGCTTTAAGCTATGACACTACCTTCTATTGAATCAACGACTTGCGAATGTATGGTAGAAGTACTGCAATAAACCATTCTTGATGTTGCTGATCAGGGATCTGGAAAGTCACTCTACCCATCAGGTCTGTGAATCTTTGATAAAAATCCCATATTGACTCAATTTGCACTTGTTTAATTTCCTTTAGTTTTGTAATGTACTGTGACTCAGACTTTGGTTTTTTAAACTCTTTCAACAATGGTTTTTTTATCTCCGCCAAAGTCTTGACTTGTCCTGTAGGTGTGGTACTCTACAACTTCATGTACCAGACTATTACGCAACCTCTAAATGTTGTTTCCAACTGCACAATCTTTATGGCCTCATCCGAGACATTCTTTGTAGCCCAAATTGTATCGCAGACGAACAAATGTCTCTTTGGGTCCTCTGATCCAACTCCTTGGAACTTAGGTAGTTTGAGGGTGTTGTCTACCCCTATCATATTTATTTATGTAGTCCCTCCTCTTGGCGATGCTGGTTGACCATGACTTTGCGCACTGCTTCCACTGCTCTGTCCTCCATTGCTAACTATACATGATTTTAATAAGTCTTCAACTGTTATATCTGATTGTGGTGATGCACATGGGGTCATGGATTCAACACGTGATCCAGTCTGAGTAGGACTTGACGACTCTTATATTATAGGACTGGACTGGAACTCCTCTTCCTCTAATTTTATGTATGGTATATCCACGATTTGGAATATTTCATAAGGTTCTCTCCACTTTGACTCATTGCACAAATCTTCTTTCTCAGCCCCAATCTTTCTCCTCTTGTACCTGCTTCCAATGTGCAATATTCCTGGTCTGGGAAAAAAAACAATTTGTTGGCGTGCATGCACGGTTGTAAGATGCTAGGTTCGATTTATCTTGACAAACAAAACCCGTTAAACACCAGCCCTTTTGGCATCACTTTCATGCAAGTGAAGTCTCACCCGAGGCATCTATTGGGGCTGCAAGAACTGAGTTTCTGTAGTAGTGAGGGAATGGGAGGTGATCATCCTTGTAATTCTCACTCATCTTTTCTGTACATGTTATTATGCATTTTCTCTTCTTAGGCTACTCGGTGAATTCAATTTTGTATTCCCATTATACTTCATATTTCAACATAAAACAATTACAATAACATTCATAGTTTATTGCGCAATGATCTTACAAAAGATAAATACAATCTAACATACATCAACAAAGTATCCATGATCAATCACATAAAAAATAAATAAACACAATAGTTAATGTGGTTCACCCAACTTTGTGCTAAGTCCACAACGACTGGCTTCTTTATTGTTCTTTTCTGTATTTGTCTTAGGCTTGCGCACTACGCTTACAAAGATACATCATGATATCTTTTGCTTCATCTAGCCTATCTTCTTTGCAGTGCAAGCCTCTCTCCCTCTCTCTACAACATCTCCTCAACATTCATACATAAAATATTCTCTCATATAGAACTCTACGGAACCCACGACTCATTGGAACTAAAAGAGAGGAACCCCTATTCTCCCAACACATTACACATTTATACAGGAATTCTAGGGATTAAAAACCTACTTTGCTCACCCCAAAAACCCTATTACAATTCATGACAACTCGAGTTGACTTACTGTTTGGGATCGATTTTCCTTATTTTCCTTATGTATGCTTCTTTTTCCTTATTGTCAGCTGGTCTTCTTGCTTTTACATACCTTTCTTCTTTTAGTATGCCAAACTGTTTTCCTTCCTTTTCACTCGCTTTCTTCTCTTGATTTATTCTTCTTACTGTGCATTGTACTCCTGAATGTGCCTCAACTATGCACATCTTTCTGTCTTCTTTCTTCTTCTACTTCTGTTCACATCTTCCATACTTAGGATTTTCATGAATATAATTTCCAAATTGCCTGTCCAACAACATGTATGGAGCATCATATTAACACCATTTACATGCTAAATCCTTTTACTTCACAAGTCTTATCTTTACTTGGATTTAGTTCACGTGTTCATATTTTTAAAGTGTAAGTCTGAATATCACATCTCATTCGTAACTATAGATTGATTACTTCTAAGACTAAGGCTCTCATTTTGATATATATTTTCTAGACCTAATTTATTTTATTATTCAATACATAAGGAAGTCCCCCTTGGCCTTAAGAGAGTTGGCCAAAAGTGAGAGGAGAATTGTGTTAAGGTGATAGTGGAACTTTTCTTAGGATTAGCTCAAGGTTGCATTTATGGATAGGGAATTTCTCCACTTAGATGCAAGTTGAAAATGAAATAGTACAAAGGTTTCAATCATTATACAAATATAAAAAAATGATTTTAATTTTAAATCTTAACAATGCAATTATATATTTTCTTTTAATGAAGGAGGACCACCATTTTTTATATCATTGTCAAAGAGGAAACTAAAATTCTAAATAATTTATCAATTGATCAAACTCAAATGAAAAATAATTTATCACTTGATGAAACTCAAATAAGAAATAATTTGCGACAATATTTTTGTAGACTATTGCTACAAACCGCTCCTCCATTAGTTTAGGTTCAATTTGCCCCTTTTAAAGAGGTAAGAGAAAGTTAGACACTTAAGAAGCTGTTTAACCTGGTTAGTAAAATATGAATTAGGGAAGATTGATAGAAGAAAAATGGCATGGGCACTAAATCAAAATCAATCATGAAGAGACTTAGAAGAAGCAAAGGCAGAAAGAAGTCAACAAATTAAGAGGAACTTGGAGAAAGACTTATGACATTTTGCAGAAGACAATAAGACGGAATCATGGACTCTATTAGATGGAGGGAGCCGATTATATGCACTCATACATGAAGCAAGGATTAGGAGGGAGCTAATCCTATGATCCATTATATATGATGAAGTATATATCCATGGTAGCGGCGATGAAAGACAATACACGTTCAATTCAACCTCAGAAGAAGTTTTCTTCAAAGAGAAGCCTTAAAGTATCCCTGGTTTTCCATCTACATCCATGATTCCATAATGAAAGGAAGAAGTGAAATATTTAGGGCATGGAATCTATAAGAAACTCCATGGACCCAAGAGCTAAAGAAAAACATCAGGAAGAACATGAAGATTCCAAGAAAGAAAGAGAATCCAAAACAACCATTCACTGTATTAAGAATCACAATATTACCAACATGATATGAACTCAATAAAAGAAATCAAGTAGAGGAACTGAAAGTTATGATGAAGAACAATGTATATATGCAAGCATTGCAAGATCCAAAACTAGAGGTTCTCCCAGATGGAGGGAGAAGACTATGATGTTTTCTTGTAAACCAGACATACCTCTACATGAGCCATTATATCGTCCGCAATTGACATTAGATGAATGAAAAAGGATGTTATTCAGAGAAATTGAACAAAGAGTGTATGAAGAACAACCTCAAGACTTTGAAGCATACCAAAAAGAGACCCTTGTATGCAGATGGAAGAAGATAACTTGGTGGAGAACCTCCAATGCACAGGAGAAGCATGGTGAATATTTTCTATAATAGAGATATTGTATCAAGATGATTACTCAGAAGATCAGATCTCATGATGAGAGAAGAAGTGCCACATGGATATGTTCTAGTTTTCGAAACAATGATATACTTTATTGATCAGAGCTACATGAACCCTTTAGAGAAAACCAATGTTCTAGACCAAAGTACATTTGAAATCAAGCATCACATTATCTATGATGAAGTCCAGAAAGGAGAAAGTGGTTCTCCAATACATATCTCCACAAATGAGTAGATAAGAAAACATTTTGGTAAAGCTTCTGTCCAAGATGAAAGAGTTTGCGTACTCAAGCTGGAGCTCGTGGAGATGACTTCCTTATTGAAAAATGAAGAGATGACTCCCAGGTTGGAAGGGAGCACTGATGTATTATTGATTGATGGAAATCATTTTTTAGTTCGAAAAATGGTCCATAATAAGCAGATTCATTCCAGTTTGGAAAGTGGATTGAGATTTTTGACGGACATACATTTTTCAGTTCGGAAAATGGTCCAGATTGCTGATGCACCATAGACATCGACTTCCCATTGTGGTTAACATGGGAAGTGGTCTAGGAAAGTCTCTCTTCTTGAGGGTTACTCAAGAAGACTGACCTGTCTTGCCAGAGAACGATTTTTCATTGTGGTTAACATGAGGAATGGTCTGTTTTGGAGGTTGGTGCAGGACAGTTGTAGGGAGCGTACTTAATTAAATCCAAAATTTAGTACATCTAAACATATAATTTCTTTCTCATACATAAATAATTCATTCACCATCATATAAGCATAAATATTCAACATAATTTAACATTTATCTACAACATGAAAATAACTCAGCAATTCATAAATAAAATACCTGCTTCTGATGCTAATTCTCACCGATATGGTTGTCCTTTCCCTACTGCCTTGCCTAGCCTGATGCACTGACCAACTCTGCCCAAACCGACTAACCTCCCAGCCATCTAGGAGTAGCATGTCCGGCTCCCTAGCTCCAGGAAACCGAAAGGAATCCTGCCCCCCATGCCCAAAACCCCCAGCAACCTGGTACCCCCTGAAATGGTTCCCCAAAACCGCAGAACCCAACAACAGAACCAAAAAATCCAAACCAGAACTACAATGTCTCCTCCCCCATAATTCTTCCTTTCCCCTCTTCTCATAATGCCCTCTCGTAGGACTCTTCCCCCATCATATCTTCCCCTTCACCGACTCTCCTCCCCCTCATTAATTTCCTTATCTCCTTCTTTATTACCTTATCCCCCTTCTTTAATTTCCTTATCTCCTTCTTTAATGCTTCATTCCCCCCTTGCATACATAAAGTATTTAATAAAATAAATTAAAATTATCAACCCCTTTAATTCATTACTCAAATAATTAATGAGTCAATTAATTAATTAATTAATTAATCATTGACCGATATGAACAAGTGATTAATAAATAAATAAATAATTAATATTATTAAGAAATAATTATTGTTTAACTAAACATATTAGGACAATCGGATTATCAAATTAATTATAATTAATAATCCCTATGCATCTATTTAACCAGGGTTGTTACATACACCCACCCTTCAGGAAACTTCATCCCAAAGTTAAGGTATCTCATGGTACAAAGGAAAAGAGACATGGTTCACACATTCATAACAATTAATCGACACTATTAGTAAGTAGTCACGAAAACTCATACATACTAGTGTACATGTACAAGAAATGCATGTGTAGCTAGTACATACAAGTCTCGGGCATGTACCAATAATCAATAACTATCACCCTTTAGTAATTTATGTATGCATCCAATCCAATCAACGAGACTAGTCTTTTATAAAAGACAATAATCCAATCAAATGTTTGAGAAATCCTTAATTACAATTATCCGGTTCAACAATTTTATTTAGACAACTGTGGTTTAGTTACGTAATTATGAATATTCATATATACACATTTTCTTTTTAGAAGGGAAAACATCAAATTTCACCATC
>ML783854.1:558124-569369 GCA_009831015.1 Picea engelmannii | reverse complement strand
TATCATTTAAACATTCATAAAATTTACATTCTCACAATATATCGCATCATAACCATCATTATTCAAATACATATAACATTCATAAAGGTTCATACGTCTTAAAAGTTTAAGTGTATCATTCAATAGTTTCTCTGAAAAAAATAAAAAATAAAAGTATGTAGGCTTCAAGTAATCCTGGTTTTCTAAGTCAAAAGGTGGTGTTACATACACCCCACCTATGAGAAACGAATCCTTGAGGTGGTCAAAAAAGTGAGGGATAGTATCGTCATAGTGTCTCGGCATCTTCCCAAGTAGCAGATCCTAGACTATACTTGTCCCACTGGACCTTAACTTGGTCTACCAGACGGTTCCTGAACTGTTGGACTCTACGATCCAATATGCGTAACGGTTCTACCATGAGGGTTCCCACGTCCAATACCTACAATTCCTTCCAATTTAGTTTATGTGATTCATCAGCAACATAATGACGTAAAANAGATACATGAAATACATTATGAGTTTTATGCAAGTGGGGTGGCAGTACGAGACGATAGGCAACGGGTCCAATTTTCTCTTGGATTCTGAATGGTCCTATAAATTGAGGTGACAACTTTAACCCTTCTCGAACCGTATGGTACTTTTATTATGCCTAATACGAATGAAAACCTGGTCTCCCACCTCATAACTTCGATCGGTCCTGTGTACGTTCGCATAACTTTTCTGCCTATCCTGTGCTTCCTTTAGTCTCTGCCTAATCTGAATCACCTGTTCCTCCATATCTTGAATCAATTCTGGCCCAACTGTTACTCGATCTTCTAGTCTATCCCAACTCAACGACGTTTTGCATGGCCTTCCATACAGAGCTTCGTAGGGTGGAATTCCGATGGAGCTATGAAAACTGTTAATGTAGGAAAACTCTACCAAAGGTAGGTACTTCTCCCAATGGGTTTGATTATCCATGACATACATCCTTAGCATGTCTTCCATGAATTGATTTACTCTCTCAGTTTTCCCATCTATTTCAGGATGATAAGCTATGATTAAGTTCAACTGAATCCCCAATGCTGACTGCAAATTTGTCCAAAACCTAGAAGTGAATCTGGAGTCCCTATCTGAAATGATCTTCTTAGGTATCCCATGCAAATAGATAACCTCATTTACAAACACACGTGCCACATCAGTGACATTGTAAGTGTCTCTAACCAGAATAAAATGAGAACTCTTGGTTAACTTATCCACTATCACAAGAATGACATTGTGTCTATGAGATGTGAGCGGAAACCCCACAACAAAATCCATAGAAATGACTTCCCATTTGGACATAGGAACATCATGTGGTTGTAGGAGGTCTGCCGGGTGATGGTGGTTGGCTTTCACTTGTTGACACTCTAGGCACTTGGTGACGAAGTGGACTACATCGTGCTTCATGCCTACCCAAAAGAAAAAATTCCTCATGTCTGCGTACATCTTCTTCACACCCGGATGTGCACAATAAAGTGCTCTATGGGATTCCTTCAGTATAATGCTTTGGATATCCCAGTCTTCAGGGATATACATCCTTCCTCAATATCTTAACAATCCGTCTACTTCCAGACTATATCCTTCATACTTTGGATCTAATCGCCTCCCACTCTGGAGGTTCGAAGTAACCTTTAAATACCAATTGTCTCCTTGGAGTTGTGTCAACAGATGTTCCCTCAGATTGAACTTTAAGGGTACCAAGGAGAAGATACGTGGTCTCCTACTCAAGGCATCTACGACCACATTTTCCTTTCCCTTGATGTACAAAATACCAAAATCGTACTCATTCATAAACTCACTCCATCACCTTTGCTTGGAATTCAGATCCCTTTGAGTGAAGAGATGTTTTAAACTTTTATGGTCCATTTTGAGCTCAAAGTTTCACCCTACAAGATAGTGCCTCCAAAGTTTCAAAGCTAGAATTACAACTGCCAACTCTAAATCATGAGTTGCGTATAGCTCTTCATGTTTCTTCAACTTTCTTGATGCATAAGATATCACTCCTCCATCCTACATTAGCATGGTCCCCAACCCTTGCTTCGAGGCATCCGTGCAGACTGTAAATTCCTTTTCCATATCCGACACTCGTATAATTGGCGCACTAGTTAGTAACTTCTTAAGATCAATGAATGCACAATCACATTCTTCTTTCCATTCATACCTGACCCCCTTGTGCTGTAAGGTGGTGATGGGTTTCACTATTTTGGAAAATCCCTCCACAAATCTCCGATAATAACCTGCTAGCCCCATGAAGCTTCTCACCTCATGGGAATTTTTTGGCACTGGCCACTGCATAATGGCCTTTACCTTTTCTAGGTCTACAGAGATTCCCTCACTGGAAATGATATGACCTAAATAATGAATTTCTTTCTAGAAGAAGGAACACTTTGAAAACTTCCCATACAATTTGTTCTCCCTAAGGCAGGACAACACTACTCATAGGTGTTCCTCATGTTCTCTTTCATTCTTGGAATAGATGAGGATGTCATCTAGAAAGACTTGTACAAAACGGTCTAAGTACTTCCGGAATACGCCATTCATGAGGCTCATGAATACTGCTGGCGCATTGGTTAATCCGAAAGGTACTACGACAAACTTGTAATGTCCAAACCAAGTTCGAAAGGCAGTTTTTGGGATATCGCCTTCCTTAATCCTTAACTGATGATACCCTGATCACAAATCAATCTTTGAGAATACCGCTGCTCCTTTGATATGATCAAAGAGGTTATCTATTCATGGCATTGGGTACCTATTTTTCACTGTAGCATGATTCAAGTCTCGATAGTCTATACACAGTCGTAAGGATCCATCCTTTTTCTTTACAAAAATTACTGGTGCACCCCAAGGTGAGACACTGGGCCTTATTAGCTCTAAGTCTAACAACTCCTTCAACTGCATTTGCAACTCACAAAGTTCTGGTGCTGTCATCTGATACAGGGTCTTGGAAATTGGTTCTGCACCAGGTTTTAGCTCAATAGTAAAATCAAGCTCCCTCTCAGAAGGTAACCCTAGCAACTTGTTTGGAAAAACATCCTTAAATTCAGACAATACCGGGTACTAATCCAATGAGGGTCCCTTCCTTTCATTCACTGCTTCCACTACATAAAGTCGACATCCTTGCCTCAAGAATTTCTTAACCTTCATAGTTGAGATAAAGTGTGATGATACTTTTCTGTGTACACCCTAGATCTCTACTGGCCTTCCTTCGTCGTCGACACAAAGCACCCTTTTTGCGAAACAATCTACCAAAGATCGATGAGCTTCTAACCAATCCATTCCAATGATTAGGTCGTACGCCACGAGAGCAGTGACGTATACCTTCAACCTGGTAGTACACACTCCTAGGTTTACTATACAATTATCAACACTAGGTCCTACCGCTTGTTTTTCCCTCGAAGCCATCTCGACTTGTTTAAAGTCATCATGCTCGTAGGCTGCCAACCCACTCTTTTCTAATGCAGATGGTGAAATGAAACTATCTGGAGCACCAAAATCAAATAAAATCTTAACGTTGCTATGATTTAGTGTACCTAATGACTCCACCACCGTGGATTGATGTTTGACCTGGCGATTATTAACCGTTGCGTAAATATGGTGGTTGCTACTTGCACTTCCCATCAGGGCCTTTCCTTGTCTATGCACGAACCCTGATTGTAACTCTGGGTAGTCACGCTGGTAGTGGGGTCCTCCGTACCCCCAACAGGTAACACAAGATTGAACCTATGCATTGTTATGTGACTGTCTCTTAAATGAGTTCCTTCCCTTGGAACCCCTGCCCCTACTAGCTATTCCCTGAGATGGCCGTGGACCTGTCTACGTTGTTGGTGAAGAACGAGATGCTGCACTTGCTGCCATTGAAATCCCTGCGGTTACTATTCTTGGTGTGACCCTGTTACGATATGGAGGTGGCCTCGAGCCCCCTCCCCTGGGAAATATCCTAGGGGTATTTCCAATGAATCCAGGACAATGCGAAAATGTCGGTCTTGTACCCCCGGTTAAGTTCATGTGTTCCTCCGCATAACGCGCATTTTCCATAGCTTCCGCTACCGAAGACGGTTTCCACATCCACACCATATCTCTTATCTTAGGGTTCAATCCATAGACAAAGCGCTCTACCTATCGTTGGTCATTATCCATATACGAAACATATTTGACCAATTCCATAAATCCGATCTCATATTCTTCTACAGTTCTGTTTCCCTGTACTAAGGCATGAAACACCCCTACCTGTTGTTCCTCATAATAAGCTGGTAGATATTTCCTTCGGAACCTCTCCTCGAAAAGTTCCCAGGATACTGTGTCTGGGGTAAGATGCAGTTGTCTTTCCAGGTTGCCCCACTAGTTCAAGGCGTTGTCTCTTAACTGAAAAATTGCTATCTTCTCCTTTGAGTTGGACGCATAGTCCCTTAAGGCAAAACACCTTGTCATGCCTTCCAACCATGCTTCCACGTGTTCACTGGCGCGACCCCTGAAAAACTCCGAAAGTTTGATCTTCTACAATTCTCGAGTGATGTCTTCGGGTGGAGGTCCCTACTGGTTGTCACCCCCTTAAAGTTTCATTTATGGCCTCCAATGAGCGCAGTATGAGAGCCAGTTCGGGCGATGGTGGTGGCGGCGCTGGCGGTGTTGGCGGTGCATGCGACGATGCTCCTCTACCTCGATTCCCTTGAGTCCTAACCATCTTGTATGATTTAACCTGCATCAACCAAAGTTGTTCGGGTGAGTTCAAGGACGTTTCAAATTTGCGCTACTTAAACTAGAAACAAGGTTAGGCGTAAGTTTATCTTTACTTGTATGTAAAAAAACGTTACTCTCTTTAGGGGATTGGCTAGGTTAGGGCTAAAGAATATAAGCTTGATTTCTTTGCCTAAGAAAACTATTGACTCCCTTGCCTGGTAGCTACGCTAGCCTTGCACCATACTCGCCAATTTCTCTAGCTTACTTTCCTAGTGTGCATGCTGCCTCCTTCCTGCTTGTCCTAGTCTAAGTCCTTTAAAATTTTCGCTTACAACTAAATATCCTTCGATGCTTGACTTGTGGGCTCTCCTTGGCGCGTTGTACATATGTGTTGAATTGTGTGTCTCAGTGGCTGCAGGTGCGAGTCTTGAGGATTGTAGAGTGGCTTTCAGGCATTGGAGCTTAGCGCTTGACTTTGATTGGTGGAATGGAATGGAAGAGCTTGGCGATTGGCTCGATGAGTTGTGTGTAAGGTCTCGTGAGCTTGATGCTTGGATAATCAGAGTTTATACTTCGGGATAGCACTCCGTTACCATTAATCTATTTAAGTATATGAATTTATTTGTAAAGACTCATGTATGGCGCATTGGTGTTTGGTTGTTTCTTAAGGCTTAGGCGGTGGGTGGTCGTATGATGTAGTGAGCATGAGGCTATGCATTGAATCTTGGTGCTTGTGCACTGGGATTTGGTTCTTAGCTCGTGGACTTGGAGATTGGGCCTCAGGTGCAATACTTTGAAATTTCTTATTAATTTAATCACCCTTATACATTATTAAGTTTGTTATTAAATTAAAGACCCTTAGTGTGGTGTAGTGGTTGGCGCGAATGTGTGGGGCCTTCAGGCTACTTGGAGGTCACAAGTTCGACTCTCGGGGAGTCAAATAATCTTTTATAAATTTTTCTACTTATACATTAATTAAGCCTAATTAACTCAATTAAGTTTATATTATTTTAATGAATTCAAATAAGTAAACATTTAAAAAACAAAACAAATGTAAAAACAAATATAAAAATAAATAAAATAATAAAATAATAAAATAATAATAAAAAGTTATTTTAAATAATATTAATTTATGTTTTATAATTACATTTTTTTTGAAAGTTATTAATTACATTTCTAATAAATGGTTAAGTACGAGAGTAATGTAAAATATTATGCAAAACAAATTAAACGTATAGTAATGAGAAGGGACATTTTATACCTTTGGAATGATAAGATAAAGTGATAATATGAGTTTAAATGTGGGTGATCAAGAGTGTAATAGTGGAAAAAAGTATGGGCAAAAAGGTACATTGTGTGGTCCTAACATCCCCCCCAACTCAAGGTGTTGCATGTCCTCAGGCAACTTCACTCTGAATCAGAGTCTGGATACCAACTATGAGCGTGTAATTTACTCAAGTAGTAGCTGTGGGAGGTACTGTCCGTTGGCGCTCTGAACCCTTGGACCCCCTGTAACCTTTGCCATGCTGCTGTTTCTGTCTTCTTAGGAAACTTATAATTAATTTGATATCTTTCTATTGGCAACCAGAGGATAGGAAAATAAAACCGGTACCCTATCCAGTTTTCAGCACATTGCTGAACACACTGGATGTAGTTAGGTACCCTAGAGATTTCTACCTCAAGGTTGGTGGGGCTAAAAGGATTGTTTTCTTGTCTTTTCTCAGTGGATTGCTGCCAAAACAAGTTGTTTGCCTGGAGGGCAACAATCTCAATAGATTTGATGAAGTGCTGACAATCCTGAAGTACTGTCAATTGTAGCTGCTGAACATGTTTAGTCACCCCTGGTTTCTTTAAGAACTCATAATATTCTGTGACAAAGGTGGCTGCATTCTGTGGTTCTGGTCTGATCCAGAGAAGGCGATTATCTTCATTGTGTTTAGCAGCCAAGAAATCATCTTGCCACAAATCTGATTGTGGAGAAAGGAGGTGAACGCTCGAATCTGAATGTCCCCGACAAGGGGATTAAGGTTCAGCTGCATGTTCTCGGGAATGGCCTCGTTATGAAAGCATTCCTCACAGAGGAGGTGCTGATCCCTAATAGAGGCTGCTGCAAAAGTTTTGACAAAATCTGTTGGGTGTAGTACTGCATGGGGTTTTCCTTCTATAATTGATTTGATCTGAAACCATGTAAGTCGTTCCATAAGGAACAAGGAGTAATTATAGGATGGTTTTCTTGTGGCCAATATCTTATGTGCCAAGTCAAATACCAGGGCCAATCTGCCTTTCAACTCTTTGTTCTGTTTTATTCAGGGCACGAGCTTCTTGATGTGTCTGCTCTAAGGCTTCCCAATTTGAGTAGGTATGATTTATCCAGATTTTTCTGTGCTCTTGCAGGCTTTTGACCTGTGTTGCAACATACTCTTTCTTCCATTTTTGTATTGCTGCCTGCTCATCCCATAGCTGAGTCTGTGTTTCAGCGTTGCAAGTAGTGGGGTGAGGTAAAGTCTGAGTAGATTGTTCCACAAAAGTGGGGATATTGATCTGGCTGGGAGGTGTAAATTCCTCCATAGGCATTGTCTGTACAGCTGTGTTGACAAGAGCAGGGGCTTCATTTGTTGCAATGCAGGGCTCAGTCTTAATCTTGGGAGGTCCTGCTGGTTCCTGTGTTTCAACTATAGCTGGTTTTTGTGTAACAACTATAGCTGGCTCTTGTGTAACAACAGGTTCTTCCTTTCTGACTACAAAAGTTGAAGGAGTAGGGGGAGCTCCTGACACTGGGACTTGGATTACCTTATAGCCTGCTTGATAGTAAATATCACCACATTGGCAACACATATCTTCTTTACACAGGCTCTCTATAGTCCCCTTTGACATGGTTGCTGTGCGAGCTAGGGTGTACATATTTAGTTCCTTCTCGTATGCTTCCTTTTCCCTGGCTAGTTCTTTCTTACATGCTTCCAGTTCAGACATTAAAAACTCGTTTTCTTCCAAGAAAATGGCCATTGTTGGTTCTGGTTGAGAGATGACTAGTTCTTGTGTGGCAGTCATAGCCTCATTAGCTAGTTCTTGTGGAGCAGCTACAGGAATGGCAGTTGATTCTTGTGTTTCAGCTTCTTGATGTAAGGAGAGTAGTGTTGCAGCACCCTGGACCTCTAATTCTTGTATCTCAATGTCAATATCAACAGCTGGTTCTTGTGTTTTAGCTACGAAATGGGGAGTTGCTTCTTGTGTTTCAGCTACAGAATGGGTAGTTGGTTCTTGTGTTTCAGCTACTTTATTTGAGACAGATGATGTCGCAACAACCTGGGCATCTGGTTCTTGTGTTTCAGTGCCCATGGGTGGAATAGGCAAAGATCCCGGGGTTTGGGAGGTTGGAGGTGTACGGGGTATTAATCGGATGGGTTGGGGGTCAAGGGTAGTGGCAATAATGGGTGGCCTTGTTGAGGCCCTTGTTCACTTTTTTCGTAAGAAGGGCGGAAAGAGGGGAATTTGTTTTCATTTTCGTGAGGGTCTTTCCTCAATGATGGGGCAGGGGGAATTATCTGGCTCAAAGTCATCACTAAGAATATGAAGGGCGGGAGTGAATGATTCTGGTAAGGTATGAGGCGGTCTTGGTATGGTAGGGGAATTGATTGGACTGATTGGTTCTGTGGGCGCGCTATCGGGTACTTCTAGGGAGTCTGGGGGGTTTTACGGTTGCTGCCCCTGGGGGTTTTCAGGAATTTCAAGAGCTCTTTGGGGGTTTATAGGTGGGTTGTTTAGTGGAGGGTTTTGTTGGACAAAACCCCTTTGGATGAGCAGTTGGAAAAGACGGTGATGGGTGAGTGAAAGGGTGGGATCTTTAGCCTTTCTGCAGTAGTGTGCCATATTTTTCAGACAACCCAGCAAATAATAAGGAATATTCACCCGTCTATTATGCCATAAATGAGATAACAGAAGAAAGTCGTGTTGATAAACTACCTGGTATCGGCCCTCGCAGGTTAGGTAATGTTTGATGAATCTTGCGACTTCCGGCCATGGTGGTGGCAATGAGCTGAGTTGAACACCCCTGCCTTTAAATTCAATTCGTTCTTCTGGCAAGAAGAAGTTCTGCTAGGCATTCCGAATGATATGTTTACGGATGAACATGCGAATGCCGTTGGTAGGGAGCCCTGAGACCTGTGCTATATCTTCTTCTGTTACTGAAATTCGGACCCCTTGGATGACATAATGGTCTTCCTGAAGGTTTTGGGCGAATTGCAGGACCTGTTGTTCATTATACCCTTGGAGTCTCTGAAAGTAACTGAGCCATCCTGCCTGCTGAAAGATTTCATAAGCTACTGGATAATGTTCTAACAGCATTGTGGTGGCGGGCTCGTTCCGTATGGCAGAGCCTCCCATAGCTACCAACTCGGTAGGATACAACGCCAAAGAGTTTGAGTATCAGCTTCTGCGCAGAGTGATTTTTCCGAGCGAGGTTATGCAAAATGGCGGTCAAATGAGCGAAAGGGTGGTGAAATAGGGATGGCGGTCGTGAATTCGTGCGAAATGATGGTATAGAAGGTTTGATGTGTCCTCCCCTCCCGTCAAGTGAGGCTAATAAATGATTTCACTCGAGTGGTCATAATGATTTAGAATCTTCTCATTAACTATATCTTAACTGAATTACATAAAATTTACATACCTCACCTTACCTTTTGATTCGTTCTGCAAACAAAATATCATGCCTGTCCATGGTAGTCCTGCAGTGGTCATGGCAGAGACTTTTGATCTATTAGATAAAGTGTATCAAGGATTTGCTGACTGGAAGGAAAAACTATGGTATGAGGGCATAAAATCTTGCTAACAGATGATGTTGGAAAATTGGTGTTTCAACAACAGAGAAGAACGAGGCGAAACAATTGCTGGACGGTGTTGTTTCGGTGATGAGAAAATGTGAAGAACTGTTGAACAATGGTGTTTCAACAACAAGAAAAACGAGGCGAAACAATTGCTGGACGATGTTGTTTCATCGATGAAGAAAGTGAGGAATTTTCGGACTGTAGTGTTTTGGAAATAGGGAGAACAAAAAGTGCTGAACAGTGGTGTTTCAACATCGGGAAAAATGATGAAGAGTTGCTGACAATGGTGTTTCAGCAACAGAAAAGAAAAGGCGAAACAATTGCTGGACGGTGTTGTTTTGTTGATGAAGAAAGTAAGGAAATGGGGAAAAGTGGTAAAAGGTTGCTGAACAGTGATGGGGGGAATAGGTGTGGGGTTGGTGGTAGCGGTGTTTCAGTAATGAAGGAAAGGGAACAAATTGCTGACAGTGGTGTTTCGGCAACAGAGGAAAGTCAAAAAGTGTTGAACAATGGTGTTTCAGTAATGAAGAAAGTCAAAAAGTGTTGAACAATGGTGTTTCAGCATCGAAGGAGAGTCAAAAGTGCTGAACGGTGGTGTTTCAACATCGGAGGAAGCTTGTCTCTTTGAATTAGGATAGTCCTTTCCTAGTGGCCTGTGCTTCGATCGGGAATCTGCAAAAATTGATTGTAACATGGTATTTATTGACAGGGATTATTAGTAAATAAAATCTAATCTAATACTAAAGAAATTAACTTAAAATAATTAATTGCAATGAGGGGTAGAAGCCCCTTCTAAGAAGAGGTAATGGGCGTCTGCCATGCATGTGGCCTTAAAATCTTCTTTGGAAATAGGGCGCTGGTACAGACGGAGACGATGACCATTTACAAGTAACAGAGTTTTGGAGTCATCGATTGTGAGGAGCCTTACTGTTCCATTGGGGAAAACAGTGTCTACTTCATAAGGTCCAAACCATCTTGCACACAGTTTCCCTTGAAATTCTTTGAATCAGGAATCATACAGTAGGGCCCAATTACCTTTTTGGAACTGCTTGTTCTTGATGTTTTTGTCATGCCATTTTGATCTTTGCTGTTGAATTATGGTTGTCTGCTGAGTTGCATCTAATCTTTTCTCCTCCAATTCATTAAGCTGCTGCAACCTGGTTGTCTGTGCATCGGTTAAATCAAGGTTGACAACTAAAGCAGTCCTTAAGGTTTTTATCTCAAATTCCACAGGAAAGACAACACTCTTTCCATAGATTAATTCATAGGGAGAGAATCCTGTAGTATTTCTCCAGGTAGTTCTGTAGGCCCATAATGCTTCAGGGAGCCTGTAGGACCAATCCTTTCTATTTTCCTTCACTGTTTTTGTGAGAATGGCTTCTATTACTTTATCTTTTCTTTCCGCCTGTCCATTGGCTTGGGGGTGGTATGCTATAGTCATTCTCTACTGAATATGATATCTTTGAAGGGTGGCTTTGAACCCATGAGAAGTGAAAGGAGGTCCACCATCTGTAACTAATTCTCTTGGTACTCCAAATCTGATGAAGATGTCTTTGAATAATAAATCTATAACTGCTTCTTCGGTTGCTCCATGGAGTGATTTGACTTCCACCCATTTAGTCATGTAGTCTGTGCAGACCACTATATAAACTTTTTGATTGGATGGAGGGTTGATGGGTCCTATAAAGTCTAAGGCCCATCTTTCAAATGGTTCAAGTACTATCTGGGGGTTTAATGGCATTTCATCT
>ML783854.1:531136-542911 GCA_009831015.1 Picea engelmannii | reverse complement strand
GAGCAGTGTCAGAATCTAGCACCCAAATTTTATGGCCCTTACACAGTTCTCAAGCATGTGGGACAAGTCGCATATCAGTTAGCTCTGCCCAGTCAGTCAAAGCTACATCCTGTTTTTCATGTTTCATGCTTGAAGAAGGTGATTGGAACCAAGTACCAAATTCAAACCAACCTTCCAGAATTAGCTGAAGAAGGATCCATTTGGCTACAACCAGAAGCAGTTTTGAACCAGCGGGAGCATCGCCTGCGTCAGAGAACCATCAAAGAAGTGCTAGTACAGTGGAAAGATATGAATCCAACAGATGCCACTTGGGAACCAACTACCATTCTGCAGTAGTTTCCACATCTCAAGCCTTGAGGACAAGGCTGTTTTTAAGGGGGCGGACATGTTAAGGTCCTAACCTGCACATAGGTAGATCAATGTATTCGGATGTAATAAAGGTCAATATTAATAATACCTTTCAATAAAATAGAATAAGGTGTATGTAATAAGACCTAATAGAAGCTTCTGCTTCTAGAAGGATCTTCCTCTAGATGCTTCTCTTAATAGACACATTTAGTATAAATAAAGGTCAAGGGTACGAAAACCCTAGCTTGGATATTATTGTAACAGAGTGTTGCTCGACTAGAGGTTGCCCCCTCGAAGAGGCCTATGAACATTGCTATCTGAATCAAAGTGTTGTTTCTGTTGCTATTTCGTATATCATTTCTGTGTATTGTGAAGATTATGCTGGATATTTTACTGTTATTCTGTCATTTCTAGCATTTCATTTCCGTTCTGCATATTTTATGTATCTAGTATCTTGCATCAATGATCAAGTACCTGTGTGCTACTTGGTGTGGTAGTGTACCACTATATTGTAGTTGTGTACTACTATGGATGGACACATTTTTGTTCTATTGAATGATATTGTTCCGATTTCCTTGAAGACTATCAACAATGTTGAAAATGGTTATCAACTAGATGGATGATCAATGGACAAAGATTTCCCAGACAGAAAAATGGTTCAGGACATTTATTCTTCTAGGACATATGTCCAGATTAGAATAATGGCTCTTGTGTCACTCTATGGTGTGAGTGAGTTATCCAACATCATGTCTAATTACTCAAATGGACTATGGTTTCAAGAGATAATGCAACTGGTGACGCATATGGTGATGATGGTGCTCATGATCTAGTCATGAGATAGTCTATACAACTATGTTGATGCTACTGGGTGAATGGTATGTTTGTGCTCAAGGACATTACATGTAATACCTCCCTAGCTAGGAGGGAGTGTTGATATTATGGTAGTTGTGGGAGGTATTTACCTCCACATGTAAACCTGATGAGAATAGAATACTTCGGGAAGCAAGAAGAAACCCTAATGAGTTGGCTAATAACCCTAGAATACATGTCAACTCAAGAAGATAACTTGTATTAGGTTATTAGCCTCCAAGAGAAGAAATCGGCCAGAAGAAATAATATATACTGAATAGACAGATATCCAGAATGAGAAGTCATCCTAGGCAGTTAGCCAGAATTACTATAAATATAGGAGGCTAGTCTTCATTCTGGCAGGCAGTCTCAGAATTGCAGAGCAACACTTGTGCATACTGCAGTGCCCAGTTTTGTGCGCAGGTTTGGAGGAGAGCTTCCATTACAGCTGCTGCAGCTAGCAGATCATGTTTGGCTTGGACTATCTCTTGGTTAGGGTTTGGACTATCTGATCAGCTCTTGTTGGTGAGCTATCATTGGGGAAAGGTGTGCTACCCCTTGTTTGGCTATCTAGCCTAGGGTTTTCTTCCGGAGTGATTCTCTGTCAAGGTTAAGATGCTTGGAGGGTGGCTTCGGCCTATGGTTGGGTGACAATAGCGATATTGTCAATGTTAAAACGAGAACATCCATTATATTCTGACAAAAATCACCTCAATAGGAGTTTGTATGAGGAATTTATGCCTCCCACAAGTTGACCTACCTTATCCACCATGGTACTGTATCGAGTGGATACCATGTCAGCGCCCATTAGTCACATGTGTACTTTCAATATGATTCTAGAAGGTCCAAAAACACAATACTAATTGATAGTTTAGGTATACAAAAACCAAAACCTTAGATGAATTTCAAACTATGTTAAAAACCGGGTTGCTAGGAGAGAAGGTTCCATTATTTTAGGATTGTACTTCTTCCATTGTTGAGTAGAGAATCTAGGAGTGGGATTTGAGAGCATGAAAAAGGAGGAATAAGATTCTGTAGTATCCTTTTCGGGACATAGTGTCAAAATTAGCTCCATAAAGAGTTCCTCTTTATTTTTATTTTCATTTCATAAATGAATAAAAGAGAGCAGAGCATATGCTTCACCTTCTAGCTAATTTTTCTCTTGTTTGGGTTTACTAGGATACATATTGTATTCATTTGATTTTTCTTTCATTTTTTTATTTCAATTATTTTCATAAATTTGAGCACTAAGCTAGTAATAATAAATATGGGATCTAAGGAAACAAATTGAATAACAAAATATTTTAGAATACTGCAGGATCTGTTGGGATGGACTATTCCAATGGAACATCCATGGTAGTTTATAGATCATATTGGTATTAAAGTGAGGTTTCTTTTGGATATTTGTGGGATGTTGTAGGATCCATGAATTGGTTTAAGAAGGAAGTCATAGAACCCTATCCATGACAGATGAGTCCAGTCATAACAACCCTTGAGTTGTAACAAAAGAGAGATTTGTAAGGTTAGAAGATCAAGCCATTGATATCTCTCACAACATGGCTCCTCATGGCGGCTCTAATGAACAAGTTCAAGACTTTTGGGGTGGTTTGTGTCTCTAACTTAGAGGTTGGATCATATGAGAAATCGAGAGATAGTGAAGACCTATAAAAGGAGTTGAAAAAAGAGCACGAGGAAGAGAAACCAAGTTCTAGTTCCATCACTCATTCACAACCTCTATTTAAAATGTAAGTGAAAGTGGAACTCAAGACATACCAAGGTGTGATTGATGTTGTTAAGTTGAATAATTGGTTGCAATTGTTATAATTATATTTTAGCCATAATGCAGACAAAGAGTAGAAAATTTCATTTTCTTGATTGAAACTAGAGGGCCATGAACTAACTCGGTGAGAAAGCCACATAGAGACACTTAGGCTAGAGGGTGTTCCACTATTAATTAGGTGGGAGGTGTCTATAAACACTCATGAAATCTCATTTTCATCCTATTGGGTATGTAGAGGACTAGTGGATCCGTTGGCATCACTTTACGTTGAGGAAAAGGTAGAGTGTGTAAGAGTACACCACAGAGTTCAGGAAGATGTCCATAATGTTGGGTAACTCTCTTAAGAACCCATACATACTTCTCAAGTACTTGGAGGGTCTACACAATTATTTGCAAAAGAAAGTGATGCTATTCAAACCAAGGACCATTGATGAGGCCTATGTGCAAACACAATACCTGGAGAACATAGACCATAAGAAAGGGTAGCCAAGTGGTTCTAAACAAAAATACTACCAAGATGCTTCCAAGGAGGGGAAGAAGAAGTGGAAAGGGAAAGATAAGAAAATGAAAGCCATTGCACATCAGTGCAAGGATCTAAAAAACCACCACAACCATTGTAATATTGATGGTCACACCAAAGATAAGTGTTGGAAGCTACATCTAGAGTTGAATCTAAAGAAGTGCAGGAAGGATGCCAAGAAAAATAATCTTCTAGCCACAGATTCAATGTCTACAATTTAGTGAAAAAGGAGGTGAATCTGATTAGTATTCATCAAAAGGAAGAGAAGGAGATGACATAAATCTTCCATATTAAGATCTAGGTAAAAAGGACCAAGGTAGATGCTCTATTCGATTTTGGTTCAAAAACCAACCTCATAGTAGTCGATTTGGTCAGTAAATTTGGGTTATAAGTTCATGATCATCCTATTACATATACATTGCGATGGGTAAACAAGGATGCAAAACTCAAGGTCACAAAACAATGTAATATCATTTTTTCTATAAGTGCAAGTTGATTTTCATTCAGGAAAATCCGAGGTAAAAAACGAGCCTAAAAAAATAGAAATCTATCAAAATAAACTTTAAATAACTAATCAGATTCAAGATGATGATGTTAACCACAAGGGTAAATATTTTTGGAGGGAAAGGAAGAAATCTCTCTCTCTCTCTCTCTCTCTCTCTCTCTCTCTCTCTCTCTCTCTCTGTATATATATATATATATATATATATATATATATATATATATATATATATATATATATATTAAATTGTATTTTTGACTTATCTCCTTATAGGTTTACTCAAATTTCAAGTGTAGGCACTCGTTGGATGCAAAATTAAATTTTGCATCCAACAAGTACCCACTCTACATATTTTTGATAAAACCTTATTGAGATAATATGGAAATACATGAAAAAATGTGTTTCTTGGATGTGGAATTAAGAAACATGTCCCGCCCTTGTATTTCCAATTTATCTCACCATGAGTCTATCAAAAGTATCCAGAGTGGGTATTCGTTGGATGTGAAATTTTATTCGACATCAAATGAGTGCCTAAACTTGAAATTGGAGTAAACCTGTAAGGAGAAGAGTAAAAAAATACAATTAAAAAAAACAGTTTTCTTTCTTTCCCTTTGAAAATTTATAACTCTTATTTTATTATTTTCCTTAGGGGGTCCATTTTAGATTTCAAATTTACCCTAATGGTTGATGAAGTGGAATTAGATGTAGTACCCCTTGATGTGTGTGGTGTATTATTTGCAAGCCCCTACATGCATACGAGGGACATGAAATTGACGAGGAGACCAAACTAGTACCCCCTAATCAAGGATGGGAAGTCTTTCATCATCAATGCACACAAAAGAATATCAAAGTTCTCTCTAGCAAGTGCTAACCAAGACAAAAAGTTGATCAGTTCTAGTAAGAAGTATACATTTATTTTATTAAGGGAGAATAAACTAGGTGATGAATTAGTAGGAGTAAAGGCATCTCTAGAGGAATGTACTAAAGAGAAGAAACAATAGTTGGAGGAGTTTTTGCAAGCATACAAAGAATTTTTTCACGAGCCTAGAGTGTTACCACTTAAGAGTTAAGTGGAACATGAGATACAATTGTTTCCTAACTTACCATTACCAAATATTGGGTTGTATAAATATTTTGTTTTAGAAGCAAGGTGAAGTGTAGAAATAGTTGCAACAACTGCTAGAGCAGGGAGTAATTTGACCAAGTACATCATCTTATGGGTCACCTATCATTATAGTACCAAAGGAGGATGAGATTTGATGAATGCGTATCGACAATAGAGATTTGAACAAGATCACACTCAAGAATTGGTACCCCCTACCCATGATCAATAACTTTTTTATATCAACTGCAACATGCCAAGTACTGCACCAAGTTGGATATGAAATAGGGATACCACTAGGTACACCTTAACGAATAAGACACCTATAAGACCACCTTCAAGACAAGGAAAGGTATATACAAATGGTTGGTCATTCCTTTTGGTTTATGTAATGCACCAACTACATTTATGCAATTGATGAATGATGCATTGAGTCCCTATTTAGATTAATTTGCAATATTGTATTTGGATGACATATTGGTTTATAAATATACCTAGGAATAACACATATTACATCTCATGTAGGCATTAGAGACTTTGAAAAAGAATTAGCTAATGGATAACCTTAAGAAAAGTGAGTTTGCTTAGTATTCATTGGTGTATTTGGGGTACGTGATTGGTGGAGGTAAACTCAAGATAGATCCCATGAAGATGGAGGGCATCCTCAACTGGCTAGTTCCTACTAATGCCACTAAATTTATGAGATTTGTTAGGGAAATGGACTACCTATGAAAGTTCATAGCATCCTTTTCAGTGGTAGATACACCACTCCATGCCATAATAACGAGTGGTAAGAGTTTGAAGTGGGAAAATGATCAGTAGAAAGCCTTTCATGAGTTGAAACAAAAGATTAGTTAAGCACCAATCCTTGCATTACCTAACTTGCATAATCCTTTTGAAGTGGAGATCGATGCAAGTGGATATGCTATAGGAGTGGTCATGATGCAGGGAGGTAAGTTGGTATGCTATCATTATGAGATGTTTTATGGAGAAGTCCTCAACTATCCTATGTATGATAAGGAACCCTATGCCCTGGTTCAAGGAAACCATCATCCACATTGATCATTAGCCACTGTAGTATTTGTAGGCCTAGAGTAAGCTTCAACAAACCCTACATTACAATTTGATGGGGTTTTGTAGTAGTTTCATCTAGTCATCAAATATAATAAGGGAAACAATAATAAGTTGGTAGACATGTTTTCAAGGCCATCCACATCCAAGGTTACGACTTTGGGAAATCTTATGCACATGGAGCCTTTTACCCATGATGCATACAAAGAGGCACACACAAAAGATTTAAGACTTTAAAGAGGTGTTCAACAACTACAAGGCCAAATTTGTGTAGAAGAAGGTGATGATAAGGTTGACTATCATTTCTAGAATGGGTTACTCTAAAATGTAGACAATCATTGTGTCCCTAAAGGTCTAATATTGCAGCTTATCTGAGTGGCTCACACCTCTAAGGTCACATGACATTTTGGTGTCGGGAAGACAATTGCTAACTTACAAAGGCATGTGTATTGGCTTAAAATGTAAGAATATGTAGCTCAATATATTTGAGAATGCATACCTTTTTGTACTAACAAGACTAGTAATAGAAAGCAAGGTTTATACCTTCCCTTACCTGAACCCACTCAACCCTCAGAAAACATTTCTATGGATTTTGTGGGTGGTTTTCCAACAACGAGGAAGGAGAATGACTATATATTTGTGGTAGTTGACATGTTCAACAAGATGTGCATTCTTATGCCTTGTATGAAGACCATCAAAGGATAAGAAACAAAAAACATGTTCTTTGAACATGTTTGGGTGCACTTTGGGATACTAAATTTTTCAATGTCTTTTGGACTACACTTTGGGAAAAGATGGACACCAAGTTGAAAAGATCTACAACTTTAAATCCATGGAGAGATGGCTAGACATAAGTAGTCAACATGACTTTGGTTCAACTTTTGAGGGGTTACATTCATAAGAATCCAAAGACCTGGGATACACATTTTTATCTATATTCAACACTCTTATAATAGAGCAGTACATACTTTTAATGACAAGTCCCCTTTCAAAACTTTCTTTGGGTATTTTCCACCTTCACCCTTGGATGTTGTATATCGATAGCAAGGAGGAGTGAGGGAAGACATCATAGGAGAAGCATTGAAAGCATATAAATTTGTTAAAAATATTAGGAAAATCCATTTGCAAGTACAAGAGTTGAAGAAATCATCTAAAAAGTACAAGGCTCAACATGATCAACACAGAACTAAGAAAACATACAAGGTGTGAATTAGAGTTTGGTTGTAGTTGAATAAAGAAAGGCTACAAGGTCTTGGTAAGAAGATCACTTGGCTCCAAGGTATGGTCCTTTTGGGGTATTTGAGAAGGTGGGTGATAATGCCTACAAACTTAGTCTACCCCCATATGTGCGCATTTACTAATAGTAGTGAATGTGAAAAATATGAAATTCTATGAGCCTTCCATATTGGATAGGAAACTAAGGAGCAGGTCCTACCTAACATAGAGGAATTCAAGCTTAGATATAGTTGGTGGAAGATATATTTTTTCAAAAGAAGTCCAAAACTACTAGAAAGGGGCAGCATGACCTTTAGCAGATCGGGTTGAAAGGACAACTTCCAAGCAAGGAAAAATGTTACTCTATGGAGAAGGTAGAGGAAAAATTTCCTCACCTCATTTAGTAAAATTTTTTGGGGACCAAAAGCCTCCCTAAATGGGGAGGTATGATCTAGAATGAATCATTATATAGTTTGTCATTTATCTTAGTATTTTCTGGGTGGAAAAATCATAGGCATTGGCTTGTAGCGCCCATTTTAATGGCAAGTCCCTATTTGGAGATTGGGGTTTTAGAACCTTCCAGAGCCATTTTGAGGAATCAAATGACACTTTTGGGGTCAAACCTCTTCTACACACTAAGATATTTCCAACGGTGTGAAAATCACTTCAATAGGAGTTCATATGGGGAAGTTATGGGACAAGTTGACCTACCTTATTGACCACCATGGTACCAAGATAATGCCACGCGAGCTCCCATTACTCACTTGTGGGGCTAGTCACTTGTGGGCTTTCAAGAAGATTCTAGTAGGTCCAAAATCCTAACATTAATTGAGGGTTGAGGTATACAAAAACACTAACTATCCTTAGGCATCTATGAGATTATGTTAAATAGTGGGCCACTAGGAAGAGAGGAGGCTCCATTCTTTTAGAAGTGTACATGTTCCATAGTTGAATAAATCATCTAAGAGTAGCATTTGAGACAATAATTAAGGAGGAAGAAGATTCGGCCATAGTGTCAAAGGAAACTCCATAGTGAGTACCCTTTTCTTTGTATTTCATGTTACTGGAAAAAAATAGAAGAAAGCATAGATGTCACCTCCTAGCTAGGTTTTCTATTTCCTAGGATACATCTTATATTCATTTATATTCATTTATGTGGATGATATGTTGATTTGCTTGTTTCATTTTCATAAATTTCTGACTTTCATAAATTTAAGCATTAACCTAGTAATAATAAATCTTAGATCTAAAGAAACAAATTGAATTAAATAACATATGATTTTCTAATATTGCAAGATCTATTAAGACTAACTATTTTACTGAAATATCCACCATAATTTACATATCATCTATGTGTAAATGTGTAAAGATCTCATAGCATCATCACACTCAAGTACAGATCATCTATGTAAAGATCTCTTGTGGCATCATCACACTCAAGTATCTTGTGGCATCATCACACTCAAGTAGATGAAACTTCCGAAGAAGCCTCTCTTTTGGTAGTGTCTCAAGTGAGATTTTAACAGGTATAAGGAAATCAAGAGTGGTTCTTAATGCATGCCCTTTTCCGAGGATGGCAATGGATTGATCTATTGCGAGAAAACTGCCACAGTGTCACATTATCGTTCCTTTCTCACATAATTCGACTTTTCTTTCTGGGAGCAGATAATTGCTTCATAGCCAGTTCATAGCTCTTCATATTTACAAAGAGAGCACATATGGATGGGCCACAACCTGCTATGCCTAGACAGGAAACACTAGCATCGATAACAAAGGCACATCTGTTCTGAGGGGAGGGGAGGGGAGGCGAGGCGAGGGGAGGCTTATTTCCTTCGCTTATAAAAACCAATAATGATACCTCCCCAAGGAATATAGTAACAATCAAATTTGTGTCCTCTCATGTGAATCTTCAGGTTATGCTGGTTTGAAATGTCATGCTTTTTGCAATATCATATGGAACTTTGTTATTCTGGCATCATTTTGAGAATATGCATGACATCGTCATTAGAGTCCCTATGAAATGGAGAGCCGACTGTGTTTTATTCATATGAATCCCTTGTTAATCATGCCATTGTTTGGATGGGACTCGAATCGAGGCAGCTAACAGCTTCGCCCTCATCTCAACTGCGCCTGTTGATCATCATTATAGCACTGGATAACTTCACCACCAAATGTACATGGTTGGTTCTGTCAGTCACTAAACAAAATTATATGCAGTTGATTAATAAATATATGACAGATTTAAAACATGAGGATTAACGTGGTTCACCCAAATGTTGGGTTAAGTCCATTAAACAAGATATTAGTTGTTTTATTATTCAAATCATGGAGATTTAGAGTAGCTCACCTACTCATCTCTCTCAACCTCTATAGGCATACAAGAATATATAGACTTCCTCTCACAGTTTCAAGAAACTGAATTCATTAATTACACAACAATTTAATTCTATATTAAAGTTGTTTGTTTCAACAAACAGCCAGATTCCAGAAATCGATCCATATCATTTGCACAAGTCGAGGAAGAATGGCCGTCGCCTAAATGACGAGTTTGTTGTCACCGTTCAACATACATAACCAGCAATTACACAGGCTCATTTGAAGATCGCTTATGCTTCACCATTAGTTCACAATGATATTTTAGTGGCCTCACTTGCAAGTAGATCAGTGCTTCACATTATACCCTAATGCTTTCTGTCACTGGATCCGCTGTGTTTTGTAAATGGATGAAAGGAGCGGAGTAAGTTCACCTCCCTCCGGGCAAGTAGATGAGTGCTCGGCATTTTACCCTAATGTTTTCTGTCACTATATCCTATCTGTTTTGTAAATGGATAAAAGGAACGGTGCATGAGGGCCATCCATTTACAAAACACAGCGGATAGTAAACTGACTAATGCTTTCTGTCATTGTACCCGCTGTGTTTTGGAAATGGATGAAAGGAACGGTACATGAGGGCCATCTATTTACAAAACACAGCAGATACAGTGATAGAAAGTATTAGTGAGTTTACGATCAGGGATACAGGATTGAGTGGGAATAGTTCGAGAAAACCACATTTTGTATTATTGCAAATATTCTATGTAAATCAGATTATTATTATATTTTTTTAGGAATTCGGCTATATAAATTTGTACTAAATCATTATTTTTTGTTGTTTAAAATCTATTTCTGTGTAGAAATGGATTTAGCAAGCTGAAAAACCTGTGAGACAATTTTATTATACAGAAATAATTACTCAAATTTGCTACTCTAACAATTTTTCTGGTCAGCAAAAATCCTATAGATCTTATAGAGTAAATGGTATTGACCTTACATAGCAGTAGTCTAAACGTTCTACTTTTTGGCTGTTTTCCCACAACTTTTTTCTTTTGATTTTGTCTAAAATCTGATGATGAATGGTTGGATTTGTATATTTGAGCGGCTAAGTTTGTATGTTTGTATAATCTGAATGCCTCGGGGATTTTTCAGCAGGCTGAGTTCATTTATACATTCAGAAATACAATTTAAACAACAGAAAATCAAAATTTTGTCCAAATTTACATCACCGAATTCAAGCAAAAAAACCCTAAAAAATAAAACGTTTAGACAACTCCCTTAGTTACTTCTACTTTTTAACGGTAACTTCCGTACATGCGTTCCGAGGCAAGTATCACTGCTTTAAACGAACAAGACAGGGAGGCTCGGGTCAGATTGCTGGGATTTGGATTCCCTTGGCGCGGTCAGCTTTGACGGGTATATAACGTTGGGTGGTAAAAATGCCTACGTTTTGGCCCGGGCAAGCGTTATTTTATCGAATGACCCTTCCACATGCCAGACGGTCAAAATGATTTGTCATTATATCTTTGTCCAGGTATGCTATCCTTATGTGAAGAAGGAGGAAGGTTGGGAGTGGATAGAGGAAGGTTGGGAGTGGATATTTCGTAGTAGTTTAAAGTTTTTAAACGTTTTAGGTTGTGTGATTTTTTTGATATTATTTATTTAATTTTGTTAGAAATTTTGTAAGAAATTGTTGGATCTGTAGATTTGAGTGGTTAAGTTTGTGTATTTTGAGTATTTCAAGTATTTGTCAAGACAATTTACTGAATTCATTTATGGATTCAGAAATTCAATTTAAATAACAAAAATATGCAGATTTGAGTGGTTAAGTCTATATAATCCACCTGTCCCAAGGAATTTTCAGAACACTCAAAAATGCAATCTAAATAACAGAAAATTTTAATTTCACCCAAATTTATATCCTCAAATTCCAATAAAAAATACCAAACCATAAAACATTTAGAAAACACCATCTCCTTCACCTTGGAGTTAGAGTTTAGAGCTAGACTAGGTGCTCAAAAACCTGAAATTTCAAATTTACTTTACCATCAATTGAAAAAAGACCTAGAATTTCA
>ML783854.1:518778-530920 GCA_009831015.1 Picea engelmannii | reverse complement strand
ATGGTCATCCTTGCATAGCACTTTGAACTCTCACACCAGAATTTGAAGAGCCCATCCATAAATCTCTTTAAGTAACCATGTAATTAATCTATTTTGATGATTTTGTGTAACCAATTCTTGCATAGTCCTTTGAACTATCAAACCAGAATTTGGAACTCTCACACTAGAATTTGAAGAGCCAATCCATAAATCTGTTTAAGTAATATGCAATAAGGTAACTTCTATTCTAAAAGGTTTAGTGCTTAGAGTATGGTTGAATTAAACATTGATAGGAAAGCTAAAGAATATGATTCTATAAATGCAATTATATATTTAGGGATTGAAAATATCAAATTATATAGATTTAGAACTTGCAATTTATTCTATATATATAATTTTTTTTAAGGGGAAATGTCGACCATAAAGATTAAATACAAAAAAAGGACTTTCTCGCCTTTACTTCAATGACCCTCTATTTATACAATTGATGCTTTTGCAAAGTCCATTGAACCCACAATCGAAGCACCAACAAGGAAGACAAAAGAAGGGGTATTGAAAACCCTCATCTCGATAGACTTATTTGTGTGCCTGGTTGAAGAAATATTAAGGGAACGCTTCGAGCTAGGTGGAATACATAGTGCTAGTTGAATGGTTCATATCAAATGTAAAGCCAAGAAGGAGGGAAACACGAGTTGCAGTGGAAATGCAAAGCTGGAGGCTATAGTGGAGTAGTAGTAGAGTATATTTGAAGGATGAAGTGGAGAAGACCCAGGCAACCCGCTCTAGAATTGGCATTTGGGAATGAACTATAGCACCTTCAATGTTCAATTACATTCTTAACTAACCTTGTCTAGGTGTCATCCACTGTAATTCCCAGGTCTCATCAATCGTAATGTCATGTGCCCCCCTGCCCATTACCTTGAAGGTTAGCTTAGGCCCTAGGTATAGACTTGTAGGTGGGAAGTACCTACTAGAGATTCTGATGGATAACCCACACAAATAAAAGTAAATTACTAGAGATTCTGATGGATAACCCACACACATAAAAGTAAATTTGATGTGTTTGATTTTTTTTATCTTCATTTTTTTGTTGACATGTAGATTTCGTATCTACCTATTAAATACAAATTGAAATCCAAAATATGTCATGTAGAGCATCAAATTCCAGGCCTGGGTACTCATATGTGACCATGAATGCCAACTTTTATATGAAAGACCAAGGATTTGCAAGAATGGTTCCCACGACATTTAATGGGTAAAGCAAACAACACTTGGGTCATGTCCTTTTGTTCACCTTGTGTGTGCATGTGATCGTGTGTGTCACATTTTACTAGTGATATGTTGACGATCAATATGCAACCTGTTGCAGAGTCTTTAAGACTGCGACGAATGATATATATACCGTCAAATTATCTTGATATATACACCGAAATATATTCAACGATATATATACCACCTGCCACAATCTTAAAAACTCTGCAACAAGCTACATATTGATCGCAGTGATATGTTCACCTTGATATGTTAACCTTGATACGTGCATGTGAAATTTTACTTTATATTAGTATTGATATGTTCACCTTGGTGCGTACATGTGACATTTTACTATTGATAAGTCTCGAATTTTTATAAAAAAATGGTTCCCATGGTATTTAATGCACATATAAGGAGATAATGAATTTCTTGCAAGGATGGTTCCCATGGTATTTGATGGGTAGAGCACACAAGGCTTGGTTCATCTATGTGTTCACTTTAGAGCGTGCATGTGATAGTTTACTATTCATATGTTCATCTTAGTACATGACATTTTACTATATTTTAGTATTGATATGTTCACCTTGGTGCATGTATGTGACATTTTATTATTGGCAAGACTCAAAGATTTTATTATTGGTAAGACTCAAAGAGTGAAATTGTATCCATTTTGCTATGCACACTTTTTATATACTATGTATGTATTTTTTTTTGAATTTCGACTTGTCATTTTATCAACCTTAGACATATCACATGTATATAGAAAAGATAATATTACTGTTTGGTCATTATTAGAAAACCATTTAGTGGACACATCACATGTATTGGAAACACAATATTACTATTTGGTCACGGTTAAAAAGACCATTTATTTTATAGGATTGAGACGTTTCTAAGTGGTGGGATTTGATATGACCTCAAGGCATTTAAGAAACCTAGGTTTAAGGTAGGGGATGATTGATTTAGGATAAGGCATTTAAGAAACCTAGGTTTAGGGTAGGGGATGATTGATTTAGGATATGGAGATCAAGTTGGGGCTCTCAAATTCTTAGGCAAACTATTTAAGATGTAGTGGTGGTAGTGAGAAACACTATGAAAACTTTGTTTTGTTGACTAAAATGGAGGTTAACACATGGTGACTCCATAGGGCACAGTGTTTATAGTGTTTTGTGAATCCAAAAATTCTAGTTTGATAGACAAGTATCATGAACTTGGGATGAATAATTGAATTCATGCACAATTGATCAATCAAATATTCAAATAACTTATATCTTCAAGAGTTCGGTAATATGAGCATGCTCATGATGTCATTGAAAAGGGAAGTGGACGAGATGAAACACATTCCAAAACTTTGCAAAGTGGGTGAAGCTGTTAGCACTGAAAGTCACACTTTGTCTGCTAAAGTGTAAGCTCAACACCCATCGGAATGTAAAATATAACTTTGGTTTTGAATAGGTGGATCAACAAGATGGATGAAGAAAGAGAGAGGGCAACAAATTGTAGATCAGTAGGCTACACCAATGGGCAATGGAGTCACAAACATCCCACTCATCAAAGGCACAAAAGCTGCTCAACAGAAAACAAGATTATATGATGATAGGTGGAGGAATGAAGAAGGAAAACATAAGATAGAATGTTCACTAAACAAAGATCCTCTCAATTTAATGAATCAACATATACTTGAATATAAACAATGACTGATGGGCAAAATACAACAGATCCTCTACTGCTTAGGGATCCATGAATCATTGACAGCCTTTGATCCTCAAATATGCAATATATTCAAATAAGAAGAAATATAAAAGAAGAGTTACAATCTAAAATCACAGATCCCATGAGTCTCCAATAACAATAATGCTTACAATCAAAAAATGCCCACAGGCTTACAAATGAACACACACAAGAAAATTGCCTACTCCTACTCTCTCTAGCCTCTCTTGTCTCATCCATCCTCTCTCCAAGAGATCTCTCCTTCCTTAAATATAAAATAGCATCCAAATAACCTTAGGAGGTCGAATCCCATCTCCTCCATTGGATTCTAAGCCTAGGAGATAGGTGGCAACAATCAAAGAGACAAAAATCCAACAAACTGCTAATTTTCAGAAATTTGTTGGAAGTCATTAATAAATTGTTTCCACCTCATGCATGAGGCCTTTGCTAGAGCTAAATCTTAGGTACAAGTGTCCCTTGATATCTAACTAATCCATGAGAATCCATTCGATCTCTCCTTGACATGTGACAACCTCCCAACAAGGCGAATATAAAAACCATGACCGCTACAGGAAATTAGTACGTAGCGCCTACTTCTATATCCAATATCTCTCCAACCAAAACACATTTTGAAAAAATGAGAGATTTTTTTGTTATTTGGAATTTTATGAACAAAAACCTCCTCCAGTTTTCAAAAATACATCCTCAACTGCTCATAACCCAAGTTTTAAATTAGTGACTCAAAACTGGCAGAATAACTCTGCACAATTTAGCCTCTGCCAAAATATTACACAACGGATGTAGGTAGTGCCCGACTGTGTTGCACCTGTATGTAACTTCTGTCCTCTGTGAAATATTACGCAACACCATTAGGTAGCACCACTTGCGTTGCGTCTGTGTGCAAGTGTGGGTAGCATAACCAAAAACACAGTGCCTTCAATCTTGAATGTGTGAAGAGAAATTTGTAGTCTTTCATGATGAAAAAACCATTTCAATTAAGTGCCTTGACTGTACAATGGGTAGTGCCTTTTACCACAGGGGAAAATAGCACTTAGCAAAAACTCAAAACTCAACTAGTTAAACGCTTAGCAGCCCTGAAATTCAACCTCACACTCTTTCTTGTAGAAAGAGGATCTTCCTTTGGCACAACCGACTTTTCCTTCTCAGAAATGGCAGGCTTCTTTTTAGGGATTATTCTCTTCTTGACTGTGGGTGTCTCTTGACACTTGGCACCTTAACCAATCTTGTGCTAATAGAAGCAATGGAGAGATTATGAAGATGAGGGAAGATAAATTTTCTTCACATGTATAAGATTTCCACCCATGGGAATTTGATTGCTAGGAATCTATTATGGGCATAAAATTCCTTGCATTCATTACCCACTACACCTGCAACATTTAGAAAACCAATTAAAAATATAATTTAGATAAATCTATAATAACATGAGGACTTAGTGAATCTTGTAGAATAGATATTAGAAGTAGGAAAAAAAATTAGACAAGGTGGGTAAGTAAATAAGACCAGTAATTGATTAGGAAGAAAACTAAATAAAAATATAAATCATGAAGAAAGAAAAATAATGTGATAAAAAAACCAAGCCCCCCCCCAAAAAAATAAAAATAAAAATAAAAATAAAAATATGAAGGTAAAGTAAGAAGAAAGTAAATGAAACTCAAATAAATAATAATAAAACTAATTTTTATTTTTATTGTAAATATATGTTTTTTGTTTTAACTTATATATGTACAAGGAGTGAGAGAAGTGGATGAACCTTAACATGGAGAAACACATCTTGATTCCTATAACTTATTTTCATGTCATGACATGAGAATCACATTCTCATGAAAGACCAATCCATAAGACAATGAGTAGTAGGTGAAAGGCCTATTAAAATCCCCTAAAAGTGATCATTAACCCAAAACATTTGCCAAAATATGAGAGAATTTTGATGATTATACCTGATGTCAATAGTTTTTTTGATGCTCATGGACCTCTGAGGTTGGGGTCAAGGTTTCCTACCAATCTTTTAAAGATGTTTCCTATTCTAGATCATGTTTACAGTGGGGTGCTATAACATAATGACATAATTGGATATTGATGGGACTGAGGCCAAAAGAAGAGTCTCGACAATGAGAAACATCATACTCCATCCCACCTCCTATAAGATCAAATACTATTTCCAAGTGATAAAATAACACTCCCTTGAGATACTCATCATAAGTAATTTTCAACATCGTCTCCACAACCCTAAAACTACCTCCTCCTTGAAATAAGAATTCATGTTCAACATTGGGTAATCATCATATATAGTCATGATTCAGAATCAACAATATCCTCTAGATGAGAAACATTAAGAGCATATGGCACACTGGGCATGAAGGTGGATTCTAAAATTAGGGTTGGGATCTCTAAGGTAAGCACGTTGGTAGGGGGATCACGATTGGACTTCAAGATCTCAAAATCACCATCCATAGACAAACATAATTTAGATCAACAAGTGGGAATGGTTGCACGTAGGTGAAAAAATAGGTCTCCTATAATATATTGGAACTTAAAACCACTAGGTATCTCATTAGTATCATACTTTTCAATTTTTTTTAGCTTAAACAAAGGGTTAAAAAATGATTCCTTAAAGTTAAGATATTTAGTTTTGGTACTTATGAAAATACTAAAATCATAAAAAGAAAGTGGTTTTAGAAGAAACCACATCATCAAATCCAAGAATTACTTCTTTATCAACATCATACAAGACTTCATGGTTAGTTTGAGAAATAGGACCAATCCCATACTCTTTAAATGTTACTAGGAAATTATAGAAGGAAAGTTCATTGAAATAAAATCCAATAAACTTGGTCTATATATCACAAGGTGAATGCTTAGAAACAATTGTGCTATGCTTACATGGAATATGAACAATGTTAGACACATGGGTAGGTTCAGAGTTGGCCCAAAAAAGGGTTGCATCAAAATGAAATTCACCACCTATCTCAAAGCATTCTTCTTCATGAATATGGGAAACCAAAGGGATAGAAAATGTTTTCTTAACTTCATGTGCTTCAAAAAACTCTGAGGAATCACACAAGAGAGCATCATCAAAGATAAACTCATCATTAAAGTTTAAAATCACTTCTTTGTTAGTATACACCTCATGAAACATTTCACTATCAAGCGAAATAATAGGATTAGTTTTTCATTTATCTCTTGCATCACCAACATGTGAATTAAGAAAAAAAAAAGAATCACAAGGTAATTAATCACTCACATGAATCTTATCACTAAATTTCATTAAGGATTATAATTCTTGGTTGTCTAGAATGTGTGATGGAAGAGTGGAAGTGAGTTAGGATCACCAACCATCTAGTTGGGGGTATATAACTTAATTTGAAATGTGTTAAAGAAATTCCTCCAACCAAGAATGGATTGATTAGGAAGGGAATTGAACTACGTGTTGGCCTCATCCCAAATAATGATGGGAAATATGTAAGCTATGATGTGACAATCAAAATGTCCTATTAATTTAAAATAATGGATGGAGGTCACTAGATGTTCATCAGAAAATTTCCATAAACACTCTGAAAATAAGATAACTAGTAACTAGAATTTTAAGCCTAGGTTCTCCAAGAACATCACAAGGGATGATAAGTACCTAGTAGTGACCAATATTGAAGACACAATATTAAAACACATCAAGAATATGATTTTAAAAGAAAATATTTTACAAACATTTCCATAATAAATTCACCAAATATAATTAAATATGTTGACGCTTAAAACCATTCAAATTGAACACCAACACTCAATCTCTCTCATAAAATAGGTTAGAGGATCAATACAATACAAACATATATTCTACCAATTGATGATGCATTCACTCTATATATTTTGAAGAGAACATTATATATGAGATACTTAAATAAAATAATGCTCATAAAAGCTGAAAATCTGAAATTGTCTTAGTTACAAACTAAAAACTAAAATGCATTAATGTAAACATTATATATGAGATACTTAAATAAAATAATGCTCATAAAAACTGAAAATATGAAATTATCTTAGTTACAAACTAAAATGCATTAATGTAACCATGCTTAGCATCAACCATTATGCTTTTTATTAAAATATATCAATACTATTTGAAAATAATAACATACATTTTCCTACTTTGCAAACTTTACTTGAGAAGCAATAATTACTAAACAATAGATTGGATTGCTTGCTGGAAGTAAAAGGGATGGTTGATTCCTTAAGATCAAAATGATAATAGTCTTGAAAATTTCCCTTTTCTACAAAGTGAACTAGATTGATGCATTTTAAGGCGGATTGTGAATAAGATATTGTGCATAACACCATGACAACTTGCCTAAATAAAATTTCCCCCTTGAGAATAGTGTCAATGTATATTTATATTTAAATAATGTTTATTAAAAGGTAATGCCAATTCCCCAACTATCAAGGTAAAATGAATGAAAATATTTACAATCAAATGTATAATATTAATTAATCTTAAGCTTCTTATGCCATAAAACTTAGTTGAGTGTGTTAGATGTAAGGGTGTAAACTGTTTTTTTGATTTGGGGAAACTCATTTAGAGAATGGTATTTGGAGTAAATCAGAACTCAACATATTATTTGCAAAAATTAAACTTGGATGAGAAGAAAACACCCTTCAACACAAACCACTAGAATTAAACCTAATTAAAATATAATAATTCATTGTTATTATAATAAATGTACATATTACAACAAATATGTTATTATTATTAATGATATTAATATGAACCGCCTATAATAATATTAATATTAGTTATGATATATTATTATTAAACATATTTCAATCTATAATAATTTCTATAATATTAGAATATTATTAAATATAAAATATATTAGTATTAATTATTAATTTGTATAGTATTGATGTTTAGGTAATACTAATTAAACACATATACAAAATTATATTCAAATAGTAAATATTAGTTTCATACATTTGAATTATTAAATATAAAATATGTTAGTATTAATTATAATAGTAAATATTAGTTTCATACATTTGAATTATTAAATATAAAATATGTTAGTATTAATTATTAATTTGTATAATATTGATGTTTAGGTAATACTAATTAAACACATATACAAAATTATATTTAAATAGTAAATATTAGTTTCATACATTTAAATTAAAAAAGATTAAATTAACATGTAAATCTACATTAAACAATATTATCAAGTAAGAATATATGGGAATCAAATCACTATAACATATTATTTTTTTTTTAAATAATTTATTAAATAATATGATATAGATGATAATACAAAAACTATAATTGATTTATAAACATTACATTCAGGCAACCCATTATAAACGTGATGTACACATGCATATATTGAAAGTCAAATATTTACATCATAAGATGATAATTATAAAATATCTCATTACTTATAATCAATGTTTCTAAATATATATATACAATTTCAAACATGAAGTAAATTGTGTTTCCAAATGATCCACAAAAAGAACAACAAGTTCTTATATTCTTCAATTGAGAAACATAAAATTTCACTAATATAACGAGTCTTCATGAACTAGACAATATCAAGGTGTAATTAGTATTTGTTGTAGTTTCCAACTATACAACATGAAGAATGTCTACATATTTTTCAAACATTTCAAAAGCCATTGTGTGAAACTACCTTCCTCTTTTAAATGTTTACATCCAATGAACTTATCTTCACATGGAAGAGGGCTATCACTAGCAACCTTAATAATATTGACATTACCATCTTTAGGACTAAGTACCACTCCTTGGAGAATAGAAAGTGATAGAATTCTTGCAAAACTAGCAACAATATTTTCATATGAATCTAACACTTAACTTTATCACTTTCCTAGAGTTCATGTTGTTTTTGCAATGGGTAGTGTCAAAAACAAAAAAATTAAATAATAGAAATACGTTACCACAATAAATAATAGAAATAAGTTACTACAATTATTTTCTAAGAGTGTGCATATTATTGAAATGAATCAAATGCACTCACCAAGTCAACATGCATACCGATATTTGGAATATTGCAATTTGGCATTGATTTGACAAAATCAACATCAATGTTGTCATATTTTATTTCTTTCACTGTGAAAACATCTTTTCCTTTCCCAAAGATAATATTGATCTACATATTCTTTCATCATGCGTAAATTAAATATAATTAGATAACAATATTAAATATTCTTCTAACTATGATACAAACTACCAAAGCAAAATGAAATATACTAAACAAAACTTATATATTTATGAAAAAAATGAAATCCTAGATTATAACTAGGGTCCCATAAATACTCGAGCTCCTGAAATTTACAAAACCACATAATTGTCCATATGAATATCATGTTCCACTCTCTCAAATTAAACCTTGAATCAATATCATCATTACATCTCATGATGAATTTCTTAGTAGATTTATCAAAAAAGGTAGTCACAAATAAAGTAATCTTCCCTAAAATAATAATAATAACTATTGTTTTAACTCTATACCATTGCACTAATAAAACTCATAAGAAGAAACACCTAATTGTATGCCTGATTTCTCCATTTTCATAAAGATATTGTACACCATATCATACTTTCCCATATACATTACCTTAATAACATAATATCTAGATAATAGTCCATTCCCATGATAATGGTGCTCATGATAACTTTATTATGTATAGTGTTTTTAAATAGTGTAAATCAAACTTTATATATTTTTTCAATGAAATAAAATTTAAAAAGAAAATAAAAATAAATTACATAAAAGGGGTTTTCTGATGTTTTATATATTATTTGGAGCTTTTTATTGAAGTAATTTTGTAATATCTAATACATATTAGATGTAATATCATATTAGATGTAATATGTATAATTTTTATCCCTTAGAAAGATGTGGAAATCCAAATGTTTTCATTTATTTTCACCAACCTTTGCAACTTTTTGAAGGTACTTATAAATCTCAGAAAGTTTTTTTATAGAAAACAAAAACAAGGATTGCCTAAACATAACTTGTAGGCGTTCTAACACATAATTCACAGTAAAAGTTCTATGCCATTATATACAATTGTAAATTTTATAAATTAAGATTAATATATTTGCACCAAATAATTTTAAAAAAATATTTATTCAAAACTTAAGATATCTTAAGAATAACAATTTCATTTCATTGATCCATATTATAATAGTTTAGTACACTCTTAGTAAAATAAATACACAACATAAAGAAACAAGTAGAAATAGTCTATGTGATTTATATGTTTGGATTATGGGCATAATGTTCAATTTAAATTTTCCAACATAACAATATTTAATATTGTGTGAGGGCCTCAACATAAATTCAAGCCAATTTGCACATATAGCTATTTGTGGTGAATTGGCAATTTCAACAAGCTATAAGTGGCTTGACAAGAACTTTTGAGAAGCAATTCGATTCCATGCTAAGGGAGAGTTGGGTATTCGTCATATTCTTTGTTAGTAACTATCACGTTAACAATCTTTCCATCACTGTAGGTACATAGTCATTTTCGTCATTTATGTTACACAAGAGTCCAATCCTCTACGTTCCCTTTTATAAACATTATTTATTTAGGTTCAATCACTAAAAGGGAAATTAACATAGTTGAACTTTCTTTTATTCACACTATCATACTCTTATGTTTTATTGTGATATACAGTCATCTTGTTTATTGACAAATATCACATTAAAAATTTAAAAGATTTTTTTGAATTTTTTTACTAGCATTTCACTTCTATAATTTCATGAATTTTTAAGTTGAATTTGTAATTTCATTAATTTTTAAATTGAGTATTTTCAAACCCAAATTATTGGGAGATGAGTAAACACTATTATTTAATTAAGAGGAGATAAGTAATAGAAATCATATTCAAGTATTTAGTGAAGAATTAAATTGAAAATTTGAGGTCTTACAACATTCATCATTAATGAAATATGCAATATATCTATACACAAAACCTAGTTCATGAAGAACCATTTAACCATTTTTTCAAGATTTAGTCATGGATTTCTTGTAATCACACATATCTAAATCCTAGTTCGATGGTGATTTTCTTGTTTTCTATGTTGGATTATAGATCATGTGTTCCAAAACCTAAGGCCTATTTGCGACCATTCTTATAACATAACCATGGATCAATTTACCTTATTCTAGAACTAATAAAACAAGAGACACAAACATAACAATATACATGGTGATTAAGTTGGGTTTTACATCTTGGTATTTCATTTCATTGAAGTTCCAAGGCCTCATAGGGGTGACCTATCTTATTTCATAACTTTTGGAGATATTACACACTCACCTATAATTATTTTCCTAAGTTTTACAATCCAATGTTGAGAACTCTTCCTTAGATGAGAATATTTTCTCTAGAGAATATTCCCCTACAAAATAGGATGTTCCTCTTCAGTTTAGAGTCATCTACACTTAGTTAGACTACTGGAAGTCGTGACTCAGTTAACCATTGATTGCATGGATCAATTAACTAGGACTAGGTGGTAGTTCACTCCAATGTCTGTTAGTGAGTGTCCATATCTCTCTAGATCACTACTATGGCGCATTAGATACTCATGTAGTCTATATCTATTGTAAATTATTCACTCTTTGAGTGTGGAATATAGTTAATAGAATTCTTCCATTCTTTCTCTTCCGTATTTTCTCATTTTTCTGCAAACTGTGTATGTCCTTTGCTAGCTAGATCTTATCTATGCAAGTTCATCCACATTTACAATATCCAATGATATAATTACCTCATTTTAGAGACAATGTATCAACACACATAATAAAAACATTATAAATGGTCATTGAGTTGGGTTTTATTGTTAAGGTCCTAACCCGCACATAGCTAGATCAATGTATTCGGATGTAATAAAGGTCAATATTAATAAGACCTTTCAATAAAATAGAATAAGGCGGATGTAAGAAGACCTAACAGAAGCTTCCGCTTCTAGAAGGATCTTCCTCTAGATGCTTCTTTTTAGTATAAATAGGAGTCGAGGGTATGAGAACCCTATCTTGGATATTATTGTAACAGAGCGCTGCTTGATTGGAGGTTGCCCCCTCGAAGAGGCCTGTGAACATTGCTATCTGATTCAAAGTGCTATTTCTGTTGCTATTTCGTATATCATTTCTGTGTATTGTGAAGATTATGCTGGAT
>ML783854.1:501731-513735 GCA_009831015.1 Picea engelmannii | reverse complement strand
AAGACCTAATAGAAGCTTCCGCTTCTAGAAGGATCTTCCTCTAGATGCTTCTTTTTAGTATAAATAGGAGTCGAGGGTATGAGAACCCTAGCTTGGATATTATTGTAACAGAGCACTGCTCGATTGGAGGTTGCCCCCTCGAATAGGCCTGTGAACATTGCTATCTGATTCAAAGTGCTATTTCTGTTGCTATTTCGTATATCATTTCTTTGTATTGTGAAGATTATGCTGGATATTTTACAGTTATTCTGTCATTTCTAGCATTTCGTTTTTGTTCTGCATATTTTATATATCTGGTATCTTGCATTTATGCCATGAACTTACATTTCATTAAATAATTCCAAGCATTCATGGGGATGGCCGTTGTTATTGAATAACTATGGATCCTCTTACCTTGTTCTAGAGCTAAGAAATCAATACACACTTTCATAACACTAAACATGGTGATCATGGTGGGTTTTATGCCCTTGAATTCCATTTTATTGAATAATTCCACTTGGATTCATGGGGGTGGCCATTCATATTGAATAACTATGCATATGCTTACCTTGTTCTAGAGCCAATACAACATGATATATAGGTAGAATTGTTTTTTTGGTCATGGGATTTGACAAATGGAATGGTGGTTTTGAGTGTTTTTCTTACTATGGTTGGATCACATGTGAATTTATAGTTTAGGTTGTTGCCACTTGTTTGACATGCATGTTATCTTTGGTTTTATTGAAATTTTTGAAAGGCATGTTTATAAAGAGAGAAAAAGGAACATGAGGGGTGACCCAATATTACAATTTTTGGAAAATCTTCCGTTGTGTATTGACATTGTTTTTCTATTTTGGGTATTGTTAGAGTGTGTGGGAAATTTGTGTTTTAATGGAATGAAACTGATCCTTGGACAAAAGAGTATCGTTTCCCTTCCTGTAAGTGCTAAATTTAAGAAAATCCCCATCCAAAAGCTATATTGAATAAGAGGTTTCCTATCTTCTTTCTTATAAGAGTTACATAATATCCTAACATTAACATCTATGTTTGACTTTTGTCAAAGGGACAAGTTTATATTAAGGTATTTCCCTTTGTTACATACATACATACATACATACATACATACATACACATATTTTCTAGGTAACATATCCCAAGGAAAACCCTAGGGCATTTCCTCTCATTCCAAGGATGGTATCCAAGGTAAATGGTAAATTATTTAGGACAAATCAACATCATTACAAATTATAGTCATTATGGGCTCCACATGCCACTTATGGGAATAGAACTTGGGTGGGGAGGATAACACTCCATCCCAAAACCACTTGTACTAGACCTAATGGATGTTATATTTTAGTTGTTGTCCTTCATCTTATTCCATTCTAGAAGCTTGCTTGGTCACTGAGGTTGAAGGAGTAGGTTTATCATCGTAACGTCTTATAGTTTCCATTAATTGATTTGGGATAGAAGGATTAAGAAGCCATGGTTGGACTTGAAGTGGCAATGAAAAAGAAGCAAAGTTTTGTTGTGCAACAAGAGAAGAGTTATTTACCTAGAGTAGAGGCCTATGATTGAGGTTAAGTCAATCCCAAATCAAATGAACCCAAGCTTGGGAGAAAAAAAAATAATTTTGAAAATTTAATTACTTCACTTAATGGAGGCCCTTGATTGTAAATAATTTAATGTTTTTTTTTTCCAAATATACTTCTATGCACACTCTAGAGCTTGCACAAAAGGAGTTTTGTTTATAATGAATGAATCCAAATATTTCTAAAATCACTTTTGTATACCATGAACGACCAACAAAGTTCCAAATATTTGAGCAAAAAGATCCACAAAAATTCGTAGGGTGTTCACATAAATTTGCAAACAAAACATGCATATAAACATGCATGTCAATTTAATTGCTTAAATTGATGTATATGAAATTATCAATCCAGATGCTCGTAAGCTTATGAGTTATTAGAAAAATATATGCATAACAAGTAATACAACTCTAAGTTATCCTTACTACATTAATAACCACTCTGATTGACAAGTCATTTCTAGAAATTGAAATCAAGTGTATGAGTATGCTCTATTCTTTAACCAATCAATTATACCCTTTTTTCATTTAGATGTTGAGTGATCTAATTAAATTGTTGATTAAATTAATTAATTCCTATAGCATTATCAAACTGAAATATAAAAGAAATCAAACTTGCAATGTCAAACCAAATCCAACAAATCTTGTGGATGCAGATTCAAGTCTCGTGACTTCTTAGTTTCTTGAGATTCCTATGTTAACGACACCAAGAATTTTGGGAACAAACACAAAGCACATGCATGTGTAAACAAATAAAAGTAAAGAAATAATTTAAATATCGATTTCAAGAATTCAATCAAAGATACGACAAATGACAGGAAAATGTAACTACACAAATAAATTTATGAAATGCAAACAAGAATTACACCTATGAAAAATGAAAGAAAATGCGCAGGGTATACTGGAGAGAGGGGGCCCTGCCTCTACAAGAAAAATACAACGTGCTAATGGAGGTAAATAGAAAAACATCCTTTAATTAAACATCCAATGGGAAATCATAGAGAATGTTTTACAATCCTTGCACAACAAGGGTTCCAACTAAAACAATAATCAACTAATCCAACCAATGACATTTTACAATACTGGTGTCTCTCTTATTTATGATTACATCCTTTATAATATAGAAATAAAATGTTATAACCAAATATTTTCCCACTCAAAAATAAGATCACACCACTATCATGTTGTTTGGCATTTTACTGATTTAAGACAAGAATAATTTAATCTTACTAGTGTTACAGAAAACAAAGTCCTATGGCTATGGGCCAAGGCCACAAGAGAAATATACCCTTAAAGACCACTCTTAGACTCAAATCAAGTAATCAATTAAAAGTAAGTATTTTTCAATAAATAACTTTCAAAGGAAAGAGAAGAGAAAAAACCGAGATTCCTATGTTTGATGTCGATTCAGAAATATTTCACAACGATCCTATGAAACCTAATGCAAACAAAGAGACAAGCAACTACAAATAGGTAGTTATTTGATAACTAATTGAACATGATTCATTTCAATTTGCATAGTAGATTCAAATCAAGATATAGATAATCTATTAAAAAATGAATCAATAGATGAAACCAGACAAGAATGAAATATCTTTTATTATGAACACCATAAAAGTTGGTTACAACCTGTAACCGTTGCGGCACGGTCCTGAAATTGGGATTGAAGTTCCTCCACCTAAGGCCAAACATGATAAACAATACCTCCAATACTTTGTGTTCAAACAGGTCAAAGGAAGGAAAATGTTTTCTTCCTAACAAGATAGGGATAACACAACTTCTGAAAAGAAGGGTTTTGAGATGGGAAGGACAATCTCAGATACAAAGGGAAAAGGGAACTTGGAGGACTATAATGAAAATTATAGCATAAGTAAGCATTTCTCTATTATGTTTTTCCTCCACCCCAATGCTATAATTTATACTCCTTTTTGACAGTTGGTGTAGTTATGGATGGGATACAAGAGGTCAAGAACCCGAAAAATCTGCATGAAAAGTTAGGATATACTATTTTTGTGAGCTAGATTAACATGTACACAGGTTCTTAACTGGAAACTAGCATATGTACGTAGGATTCTTTAAGGATAGTTGCGTACATAAACTAAAATTAGGTTTTTAAAGTGTTTTTGAGGAGGAAAAGGGGGAAAAAGGTCTTGCAAGCAAGAAAACAGATGTAACTGAGGCTAATGAATCATTACAAGCATATGCCGTGTCAAGTGACACTATAACATATGCCCCCTGTTAACCCCATTTTGTGGATAACTAAAGAGATTATGTCTCAAGGCCCTCAGGTTGCAGATATGGAGTGCCGAGAGTGTTGGATCAGGTTGTCATTGATGCCAAAGGTTTGATTTATTGATGTCAAAACATTGATGTCAAGTGATTGATTGATGTCGAGGGATTGATTGATGCCAAAGGATTGATTGATTGATGATTGATGTCAAGTGGAATCATAGTCATATGATGTCATGCATAGATGAATTTGGATCAATGAGTTGTCATTGACATGATGCATAAATGAAGATGGATCAATGAGTTGTGATTGACACATGATGCATAGATGAAGATGGATCGATATGGTTTCATTGATATATGATGCATTTTTGGATTGATGTAAAGATGCATCATTATTGTCTTATCATGTTTGATTAGGAGTACAAGTGGATGAACTCCAAAGTGGTCACCTTATGGTGAAATCCCTCACGGGAATACGTTTTACGATTGAGTTATCCTTGATGTATGGTTGGAGAAACCACGCTTAAATGTGGAATAATGAGATGAATATTAGTGAATTTTCTAGTGGAACTATCCTAGATGGATAGTGCTTGTCATACCATTTCCGATGGTATATGGAATGTCACATAACTCCTCATGGTTAGAGAGTTATAGCCTTACGAAGTTGGAGAACCCTCATATGTAGGCTTGAATCCCCAAAAGGTCAAAGAAGTCAAAGAGGTTGCAAAGAAGGAGGATTATTTAAATAATAAAGTCAGGTGAAAAAATCAAGAAGGATTATTTAAATAATAAAGTTAAGTGACAAAATCAAAGAAGATTATTTAAATGATAAAAAAAAGTGACAAAGTCAAGGAGGAATATTTAAATGATAAAGAAATGGAGAACTTTCTAATTATGGAAAGTGGTTAACCTTAAAATAGGTTAAGTGACCTAGAAAGAGGTTAAGTGACCTAGAAATAGGTTAAGTGACTTATAAGTGGGTCAAGTGACCTAGAATATGCTTCTAAGGAAGCTACTTGGAGAGTATAAATAAGAGGCAAGGGCCTCTTGTGAAAGGTATCTCTTGTGTATCTCTCTTGTGCATGTATTGAAGATATATTCTTAGAGAGAGGAGATCTGGAGGATCTCATGGACACATCAAAGTTTCGGTAAGTCTGATATCATGATGGAAAAAGTCTCGAAAGTTCGGAAACCCTAGTTTCTGAGGTATGCATGGGCTACAGTGAGCCAGGTCGCATACATACGTGGGTTGAATGAGGCCAGGGAACGTACAGTGGATGAAGTCATGAAGACTCATGTGTGAGATGGTGCCAGACTATTGAATACTGAAGAAGGTTCTAGATCTACATTCTATGGGCTTAGATCTGCCATAAAAACTCTGGTATGGTTACATTGTTGTCTTGATGGATACTCTTGCGTGTTGTGTAGTGAATGCTTAAGGCAATCTTGGTATGGCTATTGTGATGTGGTTTCTGTGGGTTTATAGAGTGAGCAACAATCTTATGATTCAATATTGATATGATTTCCATAATATGTTGATTTCTTATACATGATTGAGTATCATTCATATTGTATGGTTGAGGAGCATGAGTAAGTTGTTGGAGAGATTGTATGTGTTGTGATTGGTTATGGGTAAGATTGGACAGTGAAAGACATAAGAGAATATGATTGAAGGTTGCCTAGGATATGAGTTGATCTTGAAGAGAAATACCTAAGTAACTCAGATGTGATACACATGGTGTAATACAGACAGGCCACGTAGATATGTGAGTTGTACTATTGGTAGGGAACATACATACGCATACTACACTACCGACATGTCACGTAATTGTGACATATTGATATCTGTTGAGGATTGTTGCCTCATCTCAGTTGGTGCTGAGGGTGTAAGCTGAGTCTTGCATTATAGAGATGGTGCTCTTGTAGAGTTGTACTCTATTCAGTTGTTGCTGATAACCCAAGGATTGTAGTCCGTAATAAAAATAAAATTGTACATACATCTTGTGTTCCTTGTGGTGATGATTTGTTGATGATATATTGCTGATATATGTTCACATTTAATTTATTATAAATGACAACAATTAGTAATGAGTAAATGGTGATTTCTAACTTATGAGTTTTTTGAAGAGGAAATTTTGGGAAAAGAGCCCTACACTATTCACCCCCCCCTCTCAGTGTAGTCGACGTGTCCAACAATTGGTATCAGAGAATGGCTTCACTATAAGACTTAACAATATTTGAGGAGATCCATAGACACACAAATGGATGATGAAGTTCCAATCCTTGATGAGGAAAACTGTTCTACTTGGAGAATATAAATGAGAGTGCATTTGAAAGAGATGGGAGCGGGTAATTGGAAGGCAACAATTGGTGGATTAGTTTCCTTGAAGAACAAGTCAAAGTTTGTAACTCAAAGGGAAGGAAAAAATAATAATGCATTGGCTCTCAAGACCATTCTTAGTGGACTCTCAAGTCTTATCAAAGAGAGAATGGGACAATGCACTTCCTCCAAGGATCTATGGCTAATCCTAGAGGAGACATACCAAAGCAAGAAGGATGATATTGAAAAAAACTCCATCAAGACAAATGAAGGTAAAGAATCTCCAAAAACCCTTGGTTGCATTATTTTTAAATATGATGATGTTGGCAAAAAGGAAGATCTTGAAGACATTTCAAATGAAGGCAAATAATCGTGTGATGATGTTGACAAAAAGGAAGATCTTGAAGACATTTCAAATGAAGGTAAATAATCTCCACAAACCCTTGATTGCAATAATTCAAAATGTGATGATGTTGAATTTTTCTCTACAAGTGAATAAGAAAATCTAGAAATGGTTTGCATAGAATCAATTGATTTTTATCCCATGGAATAAGTAGAAGAAAAACTATTGGAGCTTAAAGAGAACATTGAAAGAGGTCTATATGAATATAGAAATGACCACTATTATATAGACTATAGATATCTTTCAGATAACACTAAAATGTTTCTTAAGAAGAGTCAAAATCACTTCTTGAAGTTAAAGGAAACGCTAAAGGAACAAAAAGAGAGTAATAAGACTCAATTAGAAGAAAAGGAAGAACATATCACAAGCAGGGATGATTTTAAGGATGGAAATTTATATTAAAATGTAGAAACTTTGGTGAATATTACTAATCCTTCATATGCCAACTATAAATGATTGGCGATATTTTTGTAAAAATATTCAAATTTCTAAGGATTTTATATAGTTTTTATAAATTTTTGGCGATTTTTATGGTAAAATAATTGTTTCCTATAGAATTTGGGCAAATCATTTTTAAAATAGTGAATCTCATTTTGGAAAAACCATGAAAAATTAGCCCATGAGTGAAATTTAGCCCCTAAAATCATCCCTAAGATTCACAAGACTAAAGAATGAAACAAAATATAAGAAGGTAGATGATGAGGTTAGAATTTTTTTTGAAATTATTGTCCATCTCAAGACCCAAATTGAAGAAGCCAAAAGGGTAGAGGAACTATTGAAGAATCAAGTAAATGAAAAGGAAGATTAATGTAATAAGTTAGAAGCTGAAGTTGTTGATCTTAGAAAGAAAGTAGAGAAGTCAAACAAATTCTTGAATAGCTCAAAAATATTGAATGAGATCTTGGAAAGTCAAATATCACCAAATCATAAATCAGGTCTTGGATACAAGAGAGAAGCTACACATGTTGAAGCAAGCACCTCAAAGAAGCATGAGGTAAGTCCCTCACTCTCAAAGGATGACGACAATGTTACAAATCAACCATCTACACAAGGCAAATAAAATTTCAAAAGAACAATGCAAGGAAGACATCAAGAAGCCATCCTTACACCTCAAAAGAGATGGACACCAAGGCAAAGGTATGAAAGTGTTTTCCATGGTCAATATTATTCATGTAATGAATATAGTCACAAAGCCTTGGAATGCAGATCTTATGCAAGGGGAAATAATGGAAGATTTCATAACACAATAAGGTGTTGGATATGTGATCAAGTAGGACACGTTGCTTTTCATTGTCACAACATGAGATGCTACAACTGTAGTGAATTTGGCCACAAATCCCAGGATTGTTGGAACACAAGAAGAAAGTCCATGATGAGAACTCCATATAGCATGACTAGAAGAAGGAATGAAGTAAGGAAGGGAGATATATTTGAAAAGATGGAAGCTCATAGCTCAAGTTATGAGAAGCAGGGACACCTTCAGAAGTGGGTGAAGAAGATTGAACAACCAGAGAAGAATGGAATCCTTAAAGGGATCTCAAGTGTGTGATCTTCAGAATCATATGTGGGTTACAGTGGTAATAGTCGAGTACATACATAGGCTGACCTATGAATAGGTTGCATACATACGCGAGATGTCTGTGCAAGAGGCTGTGTATATATGGAAAATCCTTGGGAAAAGGCTATGCACATGAGGTTGCATCTTGATGTGATAGTACAACTCTGTATTGCAGGGTCTGACATAGTTTGTTGTAGGTTTTGACATTGTTTGCTGGATTTTTTTATGATTACATATTGGATTATGTATGGTGATGATATATAATGAAAGACTATCTTGGATGCATGGCACTAACCCATGAGTATGGATTGAGGCATTTTCTGTTGAAGAACAATGTTGGTTATGACAGTGAAGTTATGGTACCTTGGTTATGTGATATATCTTGATGATGCTAGCTAGAGATGTCATTGATCTATTGAAGCAAACTACCGGTACATGTATTTTTGGATGCTTAGTATTTGCTGTAGTGAATGGAGGATTGGGGCTGATCTATTAGGGTACATGGATGATACATATTTGAGTCTCATTGATATATCTTATGATGTATTATTAGAAGCATATTTGATGGATATCTTGGTGCATGCATTTGGCATATGGTTGTACTACATATTGGGACATGTAGTTGGTGAGTTGATGAGGTGATCATGTTGTACATCATTGATGAGTCATAGCTTGATCTATAGTTGATGCATGATTGGTACACTTCTAGTAAATTAGTAGAGGCACCTACTAGCAGTTTCATTGACACATGTTTTGTGGATTTGGAATACATGCATTGGTGCATGGTTGATGTACTTGCTTGGTACAAGTGGTGATAAATGTTGATGTACATATTTGGTACAATCATATATGGTATATGTTTGGATGATAGTAATTGGCTAAAAGTATACCATTGGTATTACTTGATTAGCACATACTTTGGTACATGATGTATTGGATGATATGATGAGACACTTGATTGATTGAGATACGTGATTGTGATACTTGGTTCATGGTGGAGACATATCATGAGTGATATGGAACTTGTTTGGCATGTTGGTAGATGCACATGGTTGGAATATTGGTAGATGTACATGGCTGGAATATTGGTAGATGCACATGGTTGTGATGTTGGTAGAGTGATCTAAAAATGAAGAAGACTTGAAAATCTTGAAATTATTGCAATGTAAATGTTATGTGTTTAAAGAAAATGGATCAATTTTGCAACACATAAATTAATGGATTACTCATGCAAAATACACATAGACAACAACATAATCAATGAACATAAGCACATAAACACAACAATTGATAAAGGAGTTCACCCCTCTCTTGGGCTACATCTCTTGGTCCAGCTTCCAATGGATCATTATTATTAATTGCTCAAAGTGCTAAAAAAAATGCCTTACAATGCTCAAAATAAACAACCGCCTGCTCCAATGGCTTCATAGCACCCAATAACCCCTAGCTGGGATTTTTCAGCACCTCAATCGGTCGAAAAACGAAGAAGTTAGGCCTCCTGGAAGTCCTCCCTTCAAGCTTGCTGTCTCTGCATCTACAAATTGCACCCTTGTCAAATGAACCCGACACACACGCAATTTAAAGCGTGAAAACCTAGCACACACGCACAACCATAAAACAACACAAACCGTCGAACCATTAATGAAACTAATACCCCCAACCGTCAAGCCGTGGGGCATATGAGTCCATAGGACCACGCGCTTTAAAAATGGGGCTCCGTCCCATATCAAATAATAAAGTGACACTTGGCGGGAGTTATTTGGTTACACAACCATTTGAACTATATATGAAACACACCATACCATAACATATATATACCGTGGTCACATATGTGAAGGCGTGCGACCAAGTGCTGGGGCTAAGCCCCAGCTCAGTCGCGACCCAAAACCATACAATCATTTGACTTCAAATATAATCCGGAGTGCATACATATCAAGGAATATGCGATAGCCCATTGGTTGGTCGGAGTTTGTGGAAGTGTTATGCGGTGGGGAGGTCCGGGGGTCGAACCCCACAGACTCCAATATGTTTTAACAAACACAACAATAACAAATACCGGGGTGCCACGTGGCAGCCCAAGATTGGGCCACGTGGCACCCAATCACTTGCCCAAGAAGTGCCACGTGCCGACTTCCCATTTGACCACCTGTCATCCAGTAAATAACTACCACGTCACCACATGTACGGTCGTATAGCTCTGCCACATCAGCCTGTACGGACTATACAGTCAGCATCATTTTTTTACCTGTTTGACTTTATGAACAGATTGCAATATCTCTCGCTCCCGATGTCCGTTTGAGACAAAACGAGTTGCGTTGGGTTCGCAATGACAAGACCTACGCTCTCGTCTGGTTTGAAGAGATTCCAAGAACTTTGAATTTTTGAGCAAAATTTGATCCCCTGATCACACCTCCACATTGGAAAGCTTTTGGACCTCCAAAAGACTATTTTCATTCTATGTGAAGATGAGGGTATAGTTCCATCATCCTTCCAACCTCAATCCACTTGGCTTTTCTTGGATTCGTCCCTTTAAGACCAACTCGAAGATACTCCACATTTCCTCGTTTTGAAGTTCGCATTATCCTGTCAAGGATGGTGTCGTCCTGTAGTTCTGTAAGATACTCTGGAGAAAAATAATCTATGGAAGGAATCTGAACATGCTCTCCTTGATCATCAATCAATGGAGGCTCATACAACTTCAAATTCTCAACATTAACAGCTGCATACATCTGCATATAAGGAGGCAAATCTAAACGAAAAGCATTGTTACCAATCTTGTCGATAATCTTTAAAGAACCATATCGAATTGGTTTCAACTTTTTACCTTCCCCTTTAAGGCTCTCCTTGCTAATGTAAAGCCAAATTTCATCTCCAACTTGGAAATTGTGATCAACACGATGCTTGTCATGTCTTGTCTTGTACTTGGTCTGACTCTTCTCCAACTGCTCTTGCACCACTTGATGTATCGACTGAATTTGTTCAATGAACTTCTCTGCCCTATCAATGTCATATTGACCATCGACAACAATATCTTTCCCAAAGATAAAATCTAAAATATACTTGGGCAAATAGCCAAAACATGCTTCAAATGGTGACGTTTTCATCGAAGAGTGCTTAGCTCGATTGTACGCATGCTGAATGTAGTGTAAATGCTCATCCCAAAGTTTAGGATGCTTGCTGCAATAAGCACGAAGAAGATGCACCACTATACGATTTACCACCTCTGTCTGACCATCTGTTTGCAGATGAAAAGCTGTGCTCTTTTTAAGTTTGGTGTCCATGAATGCCCATAAACTCGACCAAAAACTTCCAACAAATCGAGAATCCCGATCAGAAATAATGGACTTAGGCAATCCAAAATGCACCCAAACATTTTGAAAGAACAACTGTGCCGTTTGTTCTGCTGTAACCTGCTTAGTACAAGATATCAAAATACACATTTTTCTAAATCGATCAACCACAGCATAAATATAATCATGACTTTGTCTCGACATAGGTAAACCACCTAAAAAATCCATGGAAATACTTTCCCAAGGTCGAGAAGGAACTGGAAGTGGAGTATACAAACCCAACTTTCGATTGCTAGGTTTACCTGTGGCACACAACGAACATCCTCAAACATATCTCGAAACACGTTCATTCATTTTATGCTAGTAGCAGTATCTTTGCAAATTAGCCACTGTCTTGCTTACACCAAAATGACCAGCAATAAGAGAAGAATGCGCTTCCCTTATGATGTTGATTCTTTCCCCCTATGGAATACACAACTTGCCAAGATGATACTAGAGATTATTATGCACATGATAATCCAATTCTTCAACATGGTTAGAGTGGCACAAAGTTTCATACACTTCTTTGAAATCAGTATCTAAAGCGTATTGCTCCACATAACTTTCATGCATTATAGGACTCTGCTTAAGAATAACT
>ML783854.1:456278-500549 GCA_009831015.1 Picea engelmannii | reverse complement strand
TCTCAGCATTAACTTCTCCATTGTATATTGGCAATTCAAATTTTATATCAAGCTTTAATGAAGGAATTTGCGAAGGAGTTTTACCATGCCCCTTTGGAGAATTCGTAAGAGGTCTTGAACTGGTAGAAGAAGAAGAAGAAGAATATGATGGAGGAGAGGGTGGTGGAGAAGCACCATTCCCTCCATTTCCATCTGGAGTTTTGTCACCACTACCTCCCTTATGCATTGAAGGGTTGGAGCCTTCAACCTGCAACAATATGTTCTTTCCATCAAGATATTCATCATCTCTCTCATCTCTATGACAACCTTTCTGAGATCTTCATCTTCGGCAGGAACACGTTCATGACTTTCTGCATGAGCCATGCTAGGTGAATGTCTCCCTGAAACTTGCAGTGATGGTATATGCTTCCTCCTTGTCGGATGAGAACTTGGCTCCACAAGTTGAACTTCTCCTCTTGTGAGTTTCAACCTTGTGAACATCAGGAAAAAAACTTGCAAACAATCAAGTCTTCAAAAACCAGTGCTTTGATACCAACTTGATCTAAAAATGAAGAAGACTTGAAAATCTTGAAATTATTGCAATGTAAATGTTATGTGTTTAAAGAAAATGGATCAATTTTGCAACACATAAATTAAGGGATTACTCATGCAAAATACACATATATAGCAGCATAATCAATGAACATAAACACACAAACACAACAATTGATAAAGGATTTCATCCCTCTCTTGGGCTACATCTCCTGGTCCAGCTTCCAATGGATCATTATTATTAATTTCTCAAAGTGCTCAAAAACATGCCTTACAATGCTCAAACTGAACAACCGACTGCTCCAATAGTTTCAGAGCATCCAAATACCCCTAGCTGGGCTTTTTGGGCACCTCAATCGGTCGAAAAACGAAGAAGTTAGGCCTCCTGCAAGTCCTCCCTTCAAGCTTGTCGTCTCTGCATCTACAAATTGCACCCTTGTCAAATGAACCTGGAACACACGCAATTTAAAGTGTGCAAACCTAGCACATGCGCACAACCGTAAAACGATGCAAACCGTTGAACTGTTAATGAAACTAATACCCCCAACCGTCAAGCCGTGGGGCATATGAGTCCATAGGACCACGCGCTTTAAAAATGGGGCTTCGTCTCATATCAAATAATAAAGTGACACTTGGCGGGAGTTATTTGGTTACACAACCATTTGAAATATATATGAAACGCGCCATACCATACCATATATATACCGTGGTCACATATGTGAAGGCGCGTGACCAAGGGCTAGGGCTAAGCCCCGGCCCGGTCGCGGCCCAAAACCACACAATCATTTGACTTCAAATATAATCCGGAGCGCATACATATCAAGGCATATGCAATAGCCCATTGGTTGGTCGGAGTTTTTGGAAGTGTTATGCGGTGGGGAGGTCCGGGGGGTCGAACCCCACAGACTCCAATATTTTTTAACAAACACAACAATAACAAATATTGGGGTGCCATGTGGCAGCCCACGATTGGGCCACGTGGCACCCAATCACTTGCCCAAACAGTGCCATGTGACGACTTCCCATTCGACCACCTGTCATCCAGTAAATAACTGCCATGTAACCACATGTACATTCGAACATCTCTTCCACGTCAGCCTGTATGGATTGTACGGACTGTACAATCAACATCATTTTTTTATCTGTTTGACTTTATGAATAGATTGCAATATATCTCGCTCCCGATGTCCGTTTGAGACGAAATGAGTTGCGTTGGGTTCAAAACGACGAGGCTTATGCTCTCGTCCGGTTTGAAGCGATTACGAGCACTTTGAATTTTTGAGCAAAATTTGATCCCCTGATCATAGAGGCATATGGTTGATACACTCCATTGATGATATCTTTTGGCACATTGTATGGTGTTGATGTACATGGTTCATGTACATGGGTGTTGTGCATGGCGAGCACACATTTTGGTACAAGATGTACCTGGTTGATATTTTTGTTCATAATTCTCTATTTCATTGATTGACATATCTTTTACTTCATTATGTATGGTATGGCACGAGTTTGATGCATGGACAGGTGCAAGGATCATCATAGAAAGAGTAGTTGATCCATGATTCATTTGAGCAGTAGAATTTGCAACAGAAGCATATTGTAGTGGTAGCATATTGTTCATATTGCAGAGAATATAGGGGGAGATATACCCATAGGGGGAGTTATTCTTATTCCCATGATTCTAGGAGGAAGATCCCTATACTTGAAGAAAGAGCACAGAGGAATAATTCTAGGGTTAGCGATGGTCATAGGGAGAGCATGAGCGATGTATCTTCAACATTACATCAGAGTGATATCCCTTATTCAAAATGGGGAGAGATTATTTAAAGGAATATCAAAGGCATTTAGACAGGGGGAGGAACCCCAAGGAGGGTTCAAGCAGAAGGAGAATCCCAAAGAGGAGAATGACCCTTTTCCATTGATGTCAAAGGGGGATAGATAATCAAATTGATGTGATTTATGACTATTGATGTAGAGCAATGCCTTGTCTACATGTTGAAATCAATGATTCGTGTTGACATCAATGTTGGTATTTCCATCAATGCCAAAGGGGGATATTGTTGGATTAGGTTGTCATTGATTCCAAAGGTTTGATTGATTGATGTCAAGTTATTGATTGATGTCAAGGGATTGACTGATGCCAAATGATTGATTTATTTATGATTGACGTCAAGTGGAATCATAGTCATATGATGCCATGCATAGATGAAGTTGGATGAATGAGTTGTCATTGACATGAGGCATAAATGAAGGTGGATCAATGAGTTTTCATTGATACATGATGCATACATGAAGCTAGATCGATATGGTTTCATTGGTATATGATGCATTGTTGGATTGATGTAAAGATGAATCATTATTGTCTTATCATGTTTGATTAGGAGTAAAAATAGATGAATAGATGAACTCCAAAGTGGTCCCATTATGGTGAAATACCTCATGGGAAGATGATTTATAGTTGAGTTATCCTTGAAGTATGGTTGGAGAACCCATGCTTAAATGTGGAATAATGAGATCAAGATCAGTGAATTTTTCTGTGGAACTATCCTAGATGGCCAATGCTTGTCATACCATTTCCGGTGGTATATGTAATGTCACATAACTCCTCATGGTTAGAGAGTTATAGCCTTACGAAGTTGGAGGATCCTCATATGTAGGCTTGAAGCCCCAAAAGGTGAAAGAAGTCAAAGAGGTTGCAAAAAAGGAGGATTATTTAAATAATAAAGTGAGGTGAAAAAATCAAGAAGGATTATTTAAATAATAAAGTTAAGTGACAAAATCAAAGAAGATTATTTAAATGATAAATAAAAGTGACAAAGTCAAGGAGGAGTATTTAAATGATAAAGAAATGGAGAACTTTCTAATTATGGAAAGTGGTTAACCTTAAAATAGGTTAAGTGACCTAGAAATAGGTTAAGTGACCTAGAAAGAGGTTAAGTGAATTCTTGTTGTTTAGTGAATTCTTAAGGCATTCTTGGTATGGCTGTTGTGATGTGGTTTGTGTTGGTTTATAGAGTGAACAAAACTCTTATGATTCAGTACTGATATAATTTCCATAATATGATGATTGCTTATACATGATTGAGTAGCATTCATATTTTATGGTTGAGGAGCATGAGTAAGTTGTTGGAGAGCTTGGATGTGTTGTGACTGGTTATGGGTCAGATTGGATAGTGAAAGACAAAAGAGAATATGATTGAAGGTTGCAGAGGATCTGAGTTGATCTTGAAGAGAAAACCCTAAGTAAATCAGATGTGATACGCAGGCTGCAGTACAGACTAGCCACATACATATGTGAGTTGTACTACTTCTAGGGCACGTACATACGTGCGTTGAACTACCGATAGGTTGCGTACCTGTGACAAATTGATATCTGTTGAGGATTGTTGCCTCATCTCAGTTGGTGCTGAGGGTGTAAGATGAGTCTTGTATTATAGAGCTGGTGCTCTTGTAGAGTTGTACTCTATTTAGTTGTTGCTGATAACCTAAGGATTGTAGTCCATAATAAAAATAAAATTGTACATACATCTTGTGTTCCCTGTGGTGGTGATTTTTTGATGATATATTGTTGATATATGTTGCTGATATATGTTAACATTTAACTGATTATAAGTGAAAAAAATAAGTAATGAGTAAATGCTGATTGATAGCTTATGAGTTTTGTGAAGAGGAAGTTTTGGGAAAAGAGCCCTACACTGTTCACCCCCCCTTCTCAGTGTAGTTGGTGTGTCCAAGAATTGGTATCAGAGAAGGCCTTCACTATAAGACTTAACAAGCTTAGAGGAGATCCATAGACACACAAATGGATGATCAAGTTTCAATCCTTGATGATGAAAACTATTCTACTTGGAGAATAGAAATGAGAGTGCATTTGAAAGAGATCAGAGAGGGTATTTGGAAGTAATCCATTGGTGGATTAGTTTCCTTGAAGAAAAATTCAAAGTTTTCAGCTCAAAGGGAAGAAAATAAGAATGATGCATTGGCTCTCAAGACTATTCTTAGTGGACTCCCAAGCCCTATCAAAGAGAACATGGGACAATTCACTTCTGCTAAGGATCTATGGCTAAATCTAGAGGAGACATACCAAAGAAAGAATGATGATATTGAAAACAAATCCCTCAAGACAATTGAAGGTAAAAAATATCCAAAAACCCTTGGTTGCATTATTTCTAAATATGATGATGTTGGCAAAAAGGAAGATCTTGAAGACATTTCAAATGAAGGCAAAGAATCATGTGATGATGTTGAAAAAAAGGAAGATCTTGAAGACATTTCAAATGAGGGTAAATAATCTCCACAAACCCTTGATTGCAATAATTCAAAATGTGATGGTGTTTAATTTTTCTCTACAAGTGAAGAAGAAAATCTAGAAATGGTTTGTATAGAATCAATTCATTGTTATCCCATGGAAGAAGTCGAAGAAAAACTATCAGAGCTTAAAGAGAAAGTTGAAAGAGGTATATATGAATATAACAATGACCACTATTATATAGACTATAGCTATCTTTCGGATAACACTAAATTTTTTCTTAAGAAGCTATTACATATTGAAGTTAAAGGAAATGCTCAAGGAACAAAAAGACAGTAATAATACTCAATTAGAAGAAAAGGAAGAAGAGATCACAAGACTAAAGAATGAAAAATAAGATAAGAAGGTAGATGATGAGATTAGCAAAAGTTTTGAAATTATTTTCCATCTCAAGACCCAAATTGAAAAATCCAAAAGGGTAGAGGAACTATTGAAGAATCAAGTAAATGAAAAGGAAGAGTCATGTAATAAGTTAGAAGTTGAAGTTGTTGATCTTAGAAAGAAAGTAGAGAAGTTAGACAAACTCTTGAATAACTCAAAAATCTTGAATGAGATCTTGGAAAGTCAAAGATCGCCAAATGATAAATCAAGTCTTGGATATAAGAGAGAAGTTACACATGCTAAAGAAAGCACCTCAAAGAAGCATGAGATAAGTCCCTCACTCTCAAAGGATGAAGACAATGTTACAAATCAACCATCTACACAAGACAAAGAAAATTTCAAAAGAACAAAGAAAGGAAGACATCAACAAGCCATCCTTACACCTCAAAAGGGATGGACACCAAAGCAAAGGTATGAAAGTGTTTTTCATGGTCAATGTTATTCATGTAATGAATATGATCACAAAGTCTTGGAATGAAGATCTTGTGCAAGGAGAAATAATGGAAGATTTCATAACACCATAAGGTGTTGGAGATGTGAGCAAGTATGACACATTGTTGTTCACTGTCACAACATGATATGCTACAACTGTAGTGGATTTGGGCATAAATCCTAGGATTGCTGGAACACAAGAAGAAAGTTCATGATAAGAACTCCATATAGCATGACTAGAAGAAGGAATGAAGTAAAGAAGGGAGATATCTTTGAAAATATGGTAGGTCAGAGCTCAGTTTTTGAGAAGAAGGGACACCTTCAGAAGTGGGTGAAGAAGACTGAACAATCAGAGAAGAATGAAAGCCTTAAAGGAAGCTCAAGTGTGTCATATTCAGAAGCATATGTGGGTTACAGTGGTATCAGTCACGTACATATGCAGGATGAACTATGAATAGGTCACGTACAAACGCGAGATGTCTGTGCAGTAGGCCGTGTATATATGGTAAAGCCTTGGGAAAAGGCTATGCACATGAGGTTGCAACTTGATGTGATAGTACAACTCTGTGTTGCAGGGTATGACATAGTTTGTTTCAGGTTCCGACATTGTTTGTTGCAGGTTTTTATGATTACATATTGGATTATGTCTGGTGATGATATATAATGAAAGGCTATCATGGATGCATGGCACTAACCCATGAGTATGGATTGAGGCATTTTCTGTTGAAGAAAAATGTTGGTTATGACAGTGAAGTTATGGTACCTTGGTTATGTGATATATCTTGATGATGCTAGCTAGAGATGTCATTGATCTATTGAAGCACACTACTTGTACATGTATTTTTGGATGCTTAGTATTTGCTATAGTGAATGGAGGATTGAGGATGATCTGTTCAGGTAAATGGCTAGTACATATTTGAGTCTCATTGATATATATTATGATGTATTATTAGAAGCATATTTGATGGATATCTTGGTGCATGCATTTGGCATATGGTTGGACTACATATTGGGACATGTAGTTGGTGAGTTGATGAGGTGATCATGTTGTACATAATTTATGAGTCATAGCTTGATCTATAGTTGATGCATTATTGGTACACTTCTAGTACATTGGTAGAGGCACCTACTAGTAGTTTCATTGGCACATGTTTTGTTGATTTGGCATACATGCATTGGTTCATGGTTGATGTACTTGCTTGGTACAAGTGGCGATACATGTTGATGTACATATTTGGTACAATCATAGATGGTATATGTTTGGATGATAGTACTTGGATAAAAGTATAGCATTGGTATTACTTGATTAGCACATACTTTGGTACCTGATGTATTGGATAATATGATGAGACACTTGATTGATTGAGATACATGATTGTGATACTTGGTTCATGGGGGAGACATATCATAAGTGATATGGCACTTGTTTGGCATGTTGGTAGATGCACATGGTTGGCATATTGGTAGATGCACATGGCTGGAATATTGGTAGATGCACATGGTTGTGATGTTGGTAGAGGCATATGGTTGATACACTCCATTGATGATATCTTTTGGCACATTGTATGGTGTTGATGTACATGGTTCATGTACATGGGTGTTGTGCATGGTGAGCACACATTTTGGTACAGGATGTACCTGGTTGATATTTTTGTTCATGATTCTCTATTTCATTGATTGACATATATTTTACTTCATGATGTATGTTATGGAACAAGTTTGATGCATGGACAGGTCCAAGGATTGTCATAGAAAGAGCGGTTGATCCATGATTTGGTTGAGCAGTAGAATTTTCAGCAGAAGCATATTGCAGTGGTAGCATATTGTTCATATTTCATAGAAGATAGGGGGAGACATACCCATAGGGGGATTTATTCTTATTCCCATGATTCTAGGAGGAAATATCCCTATACTTGAAGAAATATCACAGAGGCATAATTCTAGGGGGAGTGATGGTCACAAGGAGAGCATGAGCAGTGTATCTTCAACATTACATCAGTGTGATATCCCTTGTTCAAAAAAGGGAGAGATTATTAAAAGGAAGATCAAAGGCATTCAGAAAGGGGGAGCAACCCCAAGGAGAATTCAAGCAGGGGGAGAAACCTCAAGAGGAGAATGACCCTTTGCCATTGATGTCAAAGGGGGAGAGATAGTCACATTGCTGTGATTGATGACTATTGATGTATAGCAATGCCTTGTCTACATGTTGACATCAATGATTGGTGTTGACATCAATGTTGGTATTTCCATCAATGCCAAAGGGGAAGATTGTTGGATCAGGTTGTCATTGATGCCAAAGGTTTGATTGATTGATGTAAAAAGATTGATGTGAAGTGATTGATTTATGTCAAGGGATTAATTGATGCCCAATGATTGATTGATTGATGATTAATGTCAACTGGAATCATAGTCATATGTTTTCATGCATAGATGAATTTGGATCAATGATTTGTGATTGACATGATGCATAGATGAAGATGGATCAATGAGTCTTCATTGAGACATGATGCATAGATGAAGATGGATCAATATGGTTTCATTGGTATATGATGCATTGTTGGATTGATGTAAAGATGAATCATTATTGTCTTATCATGTTTGATTAGGAGTACAAATGGATGAACTCCAAAGTGGTGCCCTTATGGTGAAATCCCTCATGGGAAGATGCTTTACGGTTGAGTTATCCTTGAAGTATGGTTGGAGAAGCCATGATTAAATGTTGAATATTGAGATGAATATCAATGAATTTGTCAGTGGAACTATCCTAGATGGATAGTGCTTGTCATACCATTTCCGATGGTATATGGAATGCCACATAACTCCTCATGGTTAGAGAGTTATAACCTTACGAAGTTGGAGGACCCTCATATGTAGGCTTGAAGCCCCAAAAGGTGAAAGAAGTCAAAGAGGTTGCAAAAAAGGAGGATTATTTAAATAATAAAGTCATGTGAAAAAATCAAGAAGGATTATTTAAATAATAAAGTTAAGTGACAAAATCAAAGAAAATTATTTAAATGATAAAGAAAAGTGACAAAGTCAAGGAGGAATATTTAAATAGGTTAAGTGACCTAGAAAGAGGTTAAGTGACCTAGAAATAGGTTAAGTGACCTAGAAGTGGGTCAAGTGACCTAGAAGATGCTTTTAAGGAAGCTACTTGGAGAGTATAAATAAGAGGAAAGGGTCTCTTGTGAAAGGTATCTGTTGTGTATCTTTCTTGTGCATCTCTTGAGCATGTATTGAAGATCTATTCTAAGAGAGAGGAGATTTGGAGGATCTCATGGACGCATCAAAGTTTTGGTAAGTCTGAGATCATGACGAAAAAAGTCTCGGGAGTTCAGAAACCCTAGTTTCTGAGGTATACGCAGGCTGCAGTGAGCCGGTTCACGTACATACCCGGGTTGAATGAGGCTAGGGAACGTACATTGGAGGAAGTCATGAATAATTGTGTGTGAGATGGTGCCAGACTCTTGAAGACTAAAGAAGGTTCCAGATCTGCATTCTATGGGCTTAGATATTCCATAGAAACTCTCGTATGGTTACATGGTTGTCTTGATGGATACTCTTGCTTGTTGTGTAGTGAATGCTTAAGTCATTCTTGGTATGGTTGTTGTGATGTGGTTTGTGTTGGTTTATAGAGTGAGCATCAATCTTATGATTGAGTACTGATATGATTTCCATAATATGATAATTTATTATACATGATTGAGTATCATTCATATTGTATGGTTGAGGACCATGAGTAAGTTGTTGGAGAGCTTGGATGTGTTGTGAATGATTATGGGTTAGATTGGACAATGAAAGACAAAAGATAATATGATTGAAGGTTGCAGAGGATCTAAGTTGATCTTGAAGAGAAAACCCCAAGTAACTCAGATGTGATATATAGGCTGTAGTAGAGATTGGCCACGTACATACGTGATATGTACTACCGGTAGGGAACGTACATACACATGTTGCACTACCGACAAATCATGTACCTGTGATAGATTGATATCTGTTGAGGATTGTTGCCTCATATCAGTTGGTGCTGAGGGTGTAAGTTGAGTCTTGCATTATAGAGATGGTTCTTTTGTAGAGTTTTACTCTATTCAGTTGTTGCTGATAACCCAAGGATTGTGGTCCGTAATAAAATGAAAATTGTACATACATATTATGTTCCTTGTGTTCCTTGTGGTGATGATTTGTTGATGATATATTGCTGATATATGTTTACATTTAACTGATTATGAATGAAAACAATAAGTAATGAGTAAATGGTGATTGCTAACTTATGAGTTTTGTGAAGAGGAAGTTTTGGGAAAGTGATCCCTACACTATTCATGCCCCCCTCTTAGTGTAGTCGGTGTGTCCAACAGAGAGACTACATGACCATAAGTACCCTTTTCATAGATTAAAAACCCACTTACCACCACATATGGTCACATGTTTACAGATGACATCCACCACACCAGCTGGCTTCTGGAAGCCAGTGGGATTTTCTTCATGAGGTACAAGTTAGTATTATGGTGAGCATAATTTCAATATTGAAGCCATTTGATTATGTTGTATCCTATATTTCTCTAGATTTCATGATATATGCTTCGAGATTATGCCTTTTTTTTTGCTTCACCTTGGTGGTTGACATTGTTCCCTAGTAAGTGGTCTTCCTTGGAAATGGGTTTGTTATTGGGAACTCCCTTAATGAGCCATCCTACCATTCCCAACCATACTTACCACTTTCCATCATTATTCCCCTCCATTTCTGTATCTCTTAGGATTTTAGGGTGTATTGACCCAAGAAGGGGTTACCCCTCATTCTATGGGAAAAAGGGGCTGAAGGTGTTAGGATATTGAGACACTTAGGAGTTAGTTAAGATCTACTTGTTCTAATGTGTCGTCAGGTAAAAGTTTGTTTCTTAGTGTGTTTCTTTAGTATGCATTAGTATGCATTTGTAGTTAGGAAATCCGATAGTCACAATATGTTCCCGACATAGAGTGATCTGAAGGTTCATATTCTCTTCGATCTTAACGACCATTGATCTGTGGCTTAACACCCAATTGGTCCATGATATCTATTTAAAGAGCATGGAGGGTCATTTTCTGATGATCAATTGTGAGAAAATCTCTCTATAATTTTTTCATTTTGCATTAATAAAATGTTTCAAGTGGCCATGTTGGCTAGGGTTGTGGATGTTTCCCCATAGGGGTTTTACCACTTAATGAAATTATTATTAGAATATATGTCAAATTTGATGAAAATATATTGGGCTTCAAGCCTAATTCGGTGATTGTGCCTTCTTCGGCCTGCGAGCCATCTTCGACATTTGTGCCTTCTTTTGTTCCTATTCTGGTTTCTTTTTCAGATGCTGATAGTGAGGATGAAAATCCACCTCTATCTATTCTCCTTCCTCTAGATGATTCCTTTGAAATTGAACCAACACTAGCTCCTTCGTTTCCTAAATAGGTGTGTTCAACATGAGAAACAACTGGTGATCTTGTCGGTGATCCTTCAGATCAACGTCAGACACATTCATAGTTTTAGTGAGCCTCTTCTCTTTTGGCTTAAGTTTCAGAGACTAATGATCTAAAGACATTTGCAGAAGCTTCATGTCATCCATATTGGGATACAACAATGAATGAAGAATATCGTTCTTTAATGGAAAACTATACTTGGGATCTTGTACCTCTTCCAAAAGGGAAAAAACTTGTCAGATGTAAATGCGTCTATAGAACTAAGTATGCATCAGATGGAAGTGTTGAAAGACATAAGGATTAACTAGTTTCCAAAGGATTTTTCCAACTTGAAGGAATTAATTGTAATGAAACCTTTTCCCCTATAGCCAAAATGAATTCCATCCACCTTGTTATTTCCCTTGTTGCCAGACATAAATGGGAGGTCGATCAGATGGATGTTAAATATGTCTTATTGTACGGATATTTGCAAGAATAAATCTACATGGAACAACCTCCTAGCTATGTCCAGAATGACTCTAGCCTTGTTTGTTTCCTTAAGAAATATCTTTATGGTATTAAGAAAGCTCCCTGAGCTTGATATGCCAAAATGGACAACTTTCTTATTGACACCGGATTCACTAGATGTCGTTCTGATCCTAATTTCTATACCAAGAAAGTAGTAATCCATCTCATCATCCTTTTCCTTTATGTTTATGACCTTATCCTTACTTGTAGTGACTCAGAACTTTTAAACCATGTGAAAACCACCCTTAAGAAGAAATTGGAAATGACAGACTTAGGATTTTTGCACTGTTTCCTTGGCCTCCAAGTTTTGCAAACCAATGAAGGAATTTTTCTTTCCGTGTCTAAGTATGCTTGTGACCTTCTTCATCGCTTTCACATGGATAATTGTAAATCAATTCCTTCTCCCTTATAGTCTAGTGTCAATATTACTTCCACCTATACTTCTCCCAAAGTTGATGCCACTCTGTACTGTCAGTTAGTTGGTAGCCTCTTATACTTGAATCATACCGGTCCTGATATTTCCTTTGCTATTGGTCTTGTTACCTGATATATGAAAACACCCCATGAAAGCCATTGGAAAGCAACTAAAAGGATAATTCACTATGTCCATGGTGCAATTTAGTTCGGGATACATTACAGTTAACAGGGGACTCCTTTATTGGTTGGTTTCACTGATTCAAATTGGGCTAGTGACCCTGATGATCAGAAGTTTACTATAGGTTATGTTTTTAGCCTTGGTTAAGGACGTATCACTTGGGCCTGTAAGAAACAACATGCTATTGCACTTTCTTCAAAAGACCCAGAGTACCAAAAGGCAGTAAATTCAAGTCAGGAAGCATTGTGGCTTCGACAGATCCTTTCAGAGTTTGGATTCCAGCAACAACATCCGACCAGCCTTCGGTGTGAATATTAGAGTGCCATCAAGCTCACCAAAGAGCCAGTTCAACATCAGTGTAGAAAACACATCGAGCTACACATGCACTTCATCAGAAAGCTCATTCATGATAATGTTATTGAAGTTCTCTTTTACGCTACAAAAGATCAAGTTGCAGACATTTTCACAAAGCATCTTATAGAAGTGAAGTTTTCCAAACTTTAATCTATGTTAGGAGTTTTGGAAGTTGTCAACAAGGGGGGATATGCTCTAATGCCTCCCTACTTATCCTATTGTGTCAATATTGTAAATCCTTAAATCCTATCCCAAGTTTTTCTTAAGGGGGGTTGTTAGGATATTTAGACACTTAGGAGTTAGTTAAGATCTACTTGGTCTAATGTGTCATTAGGTAAAAGTGTGTTTATTAGTGTGTTTCTTTAGTATGCATTAGTATGAATCTCTTGTAAAATATCTCTATAATATTTTTATTTTGCATTAATAAAATGCTCCAAGTGGCCGTATTGGATGGGGCCATGGATGTTTCCCCGTAGGGGTTTTACCACGTCAAAACATCGATGTGTTTATATTTGATCTGGTTGTGTAAGTGGTTAGGGAAGGTGTTTGTCTTATGTTGGAATACTTGTATTATCGAACATAAGACCCATGAATGAGACACTACGACCCCTTGTATGTCATGAGCCCTATGCCCATTGAGTCTTGACCCCAACCACCCAATCCACTTTACATGGCTTATAGAGGGACCTCTTGGAATATATCCTTGACCTAGGAAAAGATCTACCCAATAGCATACCTCGTCAACCCTCCCATATTCAAGCTTGACAGGTCACATAGTGCCTTTGAGAAATTAATTGTTTGATATAATGATATTTTATGCACATTCTTATATGGATTATTTATTGATTGGATTCACTTATCATGATGATATTACTTGATATCCTTGGACGATGTGCTCATTTGTCTTCGTAGGACCTAGTTGGTGGACAATTTTGGGAGAACAAGCCTAGCTTGGGCTTCCATGGGGATACAAGCCCACAGGTTGGATGCCAAGGGACTGTATGCTAGATGAGAGAGATCAGAATTGGAAGGCCTTGATGATGACTTGAATGACATATCCCATCCCTCACTTTCTAAAACCATTTCCTAAGAAGTTTTGAAACACAATTTTTGATCTTTTGGAAGGTTTCTTTCTTGAAGTTGATTTGCCTCATTTAGAGGAGTCTTCCCCTACTATGGCGTCCCCTCACTCCCATTAATTTTATTTCTGTTACAAACCCTAACTTATATCCATTAGGGCTGATCTAACCTAGATAAACTACTAGCCATAACTCCTAAACTAACCCTATAATAGCTCCTAAATTTTTCTCACATACTCTACTAACTAGGGAACACATTTTTGGATAGTTCTTGGCACTTTTCCGTGGTTGGTTTTGATGCTGCATGCCATTGAATTCTAGAGACATAAGGCTGAAATATTCTTCATAAAACACATGTTTACAACAACCATCTTCTCTTGCTTCTTAAGTGCCATTTTTCAGCCTATATTCATTGCTAAGCTTGATGCAGATTTACTTAACTTGTTTAGATATTTGTATGTTGATTTATATGTTTTATTTTCTGATATAAATTGTCATCTACTTATAAAAATTTGGGACAACAATCTTAACTATCTGATCCAACTAACATATATCATTGCAAAGTGTCGTTTCTTGTGTGTCGGACATGTATTTCACCATTTGTAGGTTGCTCAACATACCTGGAAACCAGTGGAACTTCTCAAGAATTCATTGCACACATTTGACTACACTTAGAATTGAACTCTAGGGGATTCACTTCCTTTTCTTTCCATCCTCGTCTCAATCCCCCTAGGGTCACCATTATTTCCTCCCTAGAGTGACCTACTCACCCTTGAAGTGTGGGACCTACATTGAGGTGACACTGGGTGTAGGATTCCCAAGTTGTAGCACTTTATTTGTGGTTGGGTCTAGCTTTTCCCAACCTACAACTTGTGCTATAACATTTTGGTGTTGCTTCTGGGGAAGATTTTGAATCCTCTTCTTACCCTAATGACACTTTGGTAAGTGATCCCAAATCCTTTCCCTTAACTTTCCTGGTGACTCTACCCAAGGGACATTACCTTTCCACCTTTCTTGATGAGTTTGTTTTGAAACTCATCTGTCTACTCCACCTTCCTATAATCCTTCTTTCCCCAAAAATTCCCCCCCAGGGAGGTTCAATCCTTGTAATATTTACCAAATAAGGCCTCCTCTAAAGTCTCCCATTTCTAAAACCCTTTTCCATAAATCCATTCCTCTTGCTTCGATGGATCACCCTTGGTAAAGGGAACCCTTCAAACCCCTTAACATGGGAAATATCCAAGGTTACCCTAACAAGATGCCAATATAAGTTAAGAAGTGGTTGCCAAAGTTTCCAGGAAACAATGTGATAATTGCTTAAGACCACATTTATGTCATGGTCTAGGATATGGACAATGAAGATATTAATCATGAAGATGTGGCCATGAGACTATTTTCATCATCATTGATTGAAGAAGCTCTTGATTGGTTCAAGAGAATCCCTACTAGTCATATCACGACCTATGATGCTTTTTCCTCCTTATTTAAAAGAAAATGGTTGAGAAAAGTAGATGGTGGTACACTTGGGACTTGGTTCAATCAAATAAAGTAAAAGGAGAATTAAATGGTAAGGGAATTCATTTCCATATTTGACAGGTTGTACAATCAAATTCCAACAAATTATCGTCCTACAAAATCACCAGTTCGTCTCCTTTACATGAATTCTTTTGAAGGGATGTTCCGATACATCATTAAATATAAAAATCCCACATCATTGGCAGAGGCTAAAGAATTCAGTATGGACATTGAAGATAATATCCTTGTTTAAAAAATAGAACCTTTTAAGTACCCTCACAACAAGGAAGAATCGAGGATGAAGGTTTCCAACAACAGTGTCCCTGATCCGATTTCTCTCCTGACTCAGGAGGTAGACGAAATTAATACTTAGTTTTTTCAGAGGAAGAATCATCTTATGAATCATATGACAATAGTGAAAATAAATCAATATGATCCTAGACCTAAGTTTGTCAGAAAACAAAGATATGCCACTAGTTGGAAACCAAGACCTCAACAAGAGGCAAGGGCCCCAGATACTTTGAAACCTAATGGGACAGTTTATATATAAGCTTGGTGTCTCCCATGCTAAGAACCCCATAACGAGTATGAGTGCCCCCGACAAGATGAATATTATCATGATGATATAAAATTCCTGATTTGCAATCTCAACGATGAATAGGTTACTCAAAAATAGATCAATGAAGCCAAAAGAGTGAGATAAAGAGATGGGAGACTCTAAGACTTAAGTAAGTTGACAGATGATCAGAAGAAGGAATTGAGGAAGAGGGAAATCCTAACCTACATAAGAAAAAATGCTTCATCCCCTCCATTACAACCTGATACTCCTCTTCCATCAGCAAAAAAGGTGACCCCACCACCTCCACCTGAAGTATGTGAGTTGCTTCCCAAGTTAGCTCCTGCAGATGAAATTTAGTTGAATATATATGTTGCAAAGATGTTTGGAAAACTGAATATGACGGTCCCAATGAAAGAGATGTGTAATATCCCTTCCGTAAAAAGGGATATTTTGAAAATCTTACAGGTGCCATCTGAAAAGGGGGATCCTCCCATCATGTTGAACACTATGTATATTGATTGACCAAGGGAAAAGAACCCTCCTTTATATATTTCATTAGGCATGAATGACCTCCGTTTGAACAACTACATGCTTGATTCAGAGGCGTCGTCAAATGTCATATCTTTGAAGGTAATGAAACAACTTGGTTTGAAAACAAACCAACCTTATGGCAATGTTTGTGGTATTGATTCAAGAAGATTTGATGTCTTGGGAGTATGTGAATACGTGGAGGTATTTTTGATTGATTTCCCACATATCAACATCCTCATGGAAATATTAGTGATCGATGTCCCTGATGCCTGGGGGATGCTCTTGTCAAGTACCTGTTTCTCAGCCCTTGGATGTTTCGTTAGGCATGAATATTACACATGCATATATTCCCATGAGCGATGGAACATATGAGATATTACATAACAAGGATAATAAAGATACACATGTGATGAATATGAGGGTCCCCAACTATGTTAGTGAACACTACCATGATATTCCTCCATAAGTTATTGAGTATGATCCATCTGAGTTACCATTCATGTAGGAAGATTCAATAGAGATGTTTCTCCCATGGATAGATAAAAATAAGACTTCAAAGTACCATGGGAAGGATATGGGATCTATCCATATTACACCAAAGGAATATGAGAAACATGAAGAAATTGTCAAAGATACAGTCCACACAGAGCCTCCTCACGATAGGAATACAACTTGCATAAATTTCAATGAAGGAAGTATTGTACTCATGTGGGACAAAATAAAGAAGCCCATATATGACCAAGAAGAAAACAATTCTTGTTTTGGCCCTTACATCATCAGGAATAAATCTGACAAAGAAAGGTACTATCTGACAACATTATACAGGAGAAAGATGCCACTACTAGTAGATGTGTCTCTTCTCCAACCTCACATCCAGGTCACATGACTTCTTCAGGGCCCGTGCCCCAAGTAAGTATAAGGTAAGTCATTTTGATTCCCTGTATTTGCATCTTGATTGCTCATACTAGTTTAGATGCATTTCATTTTCATTTTTCTCTACTTGCATATTGATTTCATGCTTAGTTTAGAAATTTATTAAAAATAAATTGTCAAAATTTAACAAGGATGAGTAGGCCATACTTCACTTGACAATTTGATGTTTCCTTGCAGGCACATGTCTACCAGAATATGCCGCGGTTCTCATGCACTCTATGATGAGCACATGTCCCCAAGTAGGAGCCAAATGTTATCCCTATTTTGTGGATAACTAAGGAGATTATGTCTCGAGGCCCTCAGGTTGCAGATATGGAGTGCCGAGAGACTACATGACCAAATACCCTTTTCACATATGAAAAACCCACTCACCACCACATATGGTCACAGGTTTGTAGATGGCATCCACCACACTAACTGGCTTCCAAAATGTAATGGGCCTTGGTCCATGAGGTACAAGTCAGTATTATGGTGAGAATCATTTCAATATTCAAGCCATTTGATTATGTTGCATCCTATATTGCTCTATATTTCGTGATATATGCTTGGACATTATGCCTTTTCCCTACTTCACCTTGGTGGTTGACATTGTTCCCTAGCAAGTGGTCTTCCTTGGGAATGGGTTTTCTACTAGGAACTCCCTTAATGATACATCATATCATTCCCCACCATACTTACAACTTTCCATAATTATTTCCCTCCATTTCCTTATCTCTTGGGATTTTAGGGTTTATTGACCCAATAAGGGGTTGTCCCTCATTCTATGGGAAGAAGGGGCTGAAGGATAGGAGGTCTCATCATGAGCCACATATCACATCCATGAATATCTAGTGGTATGAAATTACCATTATTTGGTCACCAAACTAGGGTAATGGCTCTCAGTTTCATGGTTGAGAGAAAGGGGCTCTCATCATGAGCCATCCTTCTCATTTCCACTAGGTGTTTTTGGGTGACAATGCCATCATCTGGTCACCATGCCAGGGCAGGGTAGTGATCTTCAATATCTACTTATGTTGTATTGAAAGAAAATACAAAGGGATACAGATAAAAGGCAATTGATGAGCTTGGAAAAAGTGCATTGCGGACGAAGGTACCACAGATCATCTACAAAGGAACCCATGAACAAGACACTACAACCCCTTGTATGTCATGAACCCTATGTCCATTGATTCTTGACCTCAACCACCTCATCCACTTTACATAGCTTACAGAGGGACCTCTCAGAAGATCTCCTTGACCTAGGGTGATCAGGGTGGGTTTTATGCCCTTGAATTGCATTTCATTGAATAATTCCACTTGGATTCATGGTATTGAATAACTATGCATATGCTTACCTTGTTCTAGAGCCAATAAAACATGACATATAGGTAGATTTTTTTTTTGGTCATGAGATTTTACAAATGGAATGTGGTTTTGAGTGTTTTTCTTACTATGGTTGGATCACATGTGAATTTCTAGTTTAGGTTGTTGCCACTTGTTTGACATACATGTTCTCTTTGTTTTTATTGAAATTTTTGAAAGGCATGTTTATAAAGAGAGAAAAAGGAACATGAGGGGTGACCTAGTATACAATTTTTGGAAAATCTTCCATTGTGTATTGACATTATTTTTCTATTTTAGGTATTGTTGGAGTGTGTGGAAAATTTTTGTTTTAATGGAATGAAACCGATCCTTGGACAAAAGAGTATCATTTCCCTTCCCATAAGTGCTAAATTTAAGAAAATCCCCATGCAAAATCTATATTGACTAAAAGGTTTCCTATCTTCTTTCTTATAAGGGTTATATAATATCCTAACATTAACGTCTATGTTTGAATTTTTTCAAAGGGAGAGTTTTATATTAAGGGTTTTCCCTTTGTTACATACATACATACATACATACATACCTATATTTTCTAGGTAACATATCTTGAGGAAAAACCTAGGGCATTTCCTCTCATTTTGAGGATGGTATCCAAGGTAAATGGTAAATTCTGTAGGAGAAATCAATATCATTACAAAAATATACTCATTATGGGCTCCACATGCCACTTATGGGAATATAACTTGGGTGGTGTTGGATATGTGTTATATTCTTTGAACCAGTAATAGTGTTTGCATTGCGCCGAGCACACAGGGGAGTTTGAGGAGTTTTTTTTCCTCGGGAAACATGTCGCATTTTTTCCTTGTTTTTCACTTTGCCTCGATTTTCATGTCCATTGTTGGGCGGTTTTTTGACACATGGTTTTTTGTCGATGGTTTCCTATTTTCAGTTAAGGAATTAGGGTTGTTGACTAATCTAGGTCATTGGGTTAGGGTTTTGGATGCCACTGTCTCCTATATGTATATTGTATTGTAAACAATGTATCACTATGAATGAGTATAAAATATGTTGGTTTTCCCAGTTTGGGTTTCCAGGGGAAAAATCTGTGTGTAGTGTTTGTATTTTCCATTGTATCTTTTCTATTCTTTTACTAAAAATCTGTTTGTAGTAAATATTGTACAAGGTAAAAATCTACATTTGGTATCAGAGCTTTGTTGGCTTTAGGGGGATGCCTTTGTGGTCAAGGGTTTGTCTCAGAACTGTGATAAGCCTTGTTATAGTGGGAGATATGTGGTATTGATTTTTCAGGTGAAAAGAAATGGCAAGCAATTCGAAAATGGAGATCGATAAGTTTAATGGGCAAGTTTTGAGCTGTAGAAGCTCAAGATGGAATATTTGTTGGTGGACATACATCGGTGGATCGAAGTATATCCAGGTACTACACCTACAGGAACTTTAGTAGATGACCGAAAAAAGTTGGATCAAAAGGAAAAGAGCATAATCCGACTTTGTCTCTCAGATTCAGTATTATTGAATGTGTCAGAGGAAGCTACAACCAAGGATTTATGGGATACGTTGGGGAAGTTGTATCAGTCTAAGTCCCTAATAAATAAAATATTCTTGAGAAAGAAGATGTATAACCTGAGGATGAGAGATGGAGACTCGGTGGTAGAGCATTTGAACGCCTTCAATACTGTGGTAAGTCAGTTAGTATCCATTGATATTAAAATTTCATATGAAGATAAATGTATCATTTTACTGTGTTCTTTACCAGACTCATGGGATATTCTGGTTGTGGCCATAGGTAGTAATACTACTGCCTTGAATTTTGATGAAGTGTTCTCATCTTTGTTGTCGGAGGAGATGAGATAGAAGAATATGGAAGGAGATAGCACAACCACATTATTTGCAAGAGGACGTTCCCGGGAAAGAAATAGATCTAAGTTCTCAAGTGGGATATCTAAGTCTAAGAGTAGATATAAATCTCCCAGAAAGTTTGTAAAGGTATGTTGGATATATGGAAAAGAAGGGCACTACAAGAAGCACTGTAGATCCAAAGTCAAGAAAAAGAAGGGATTTGAAGAATCTCTTTCTATAGAAGAAAAGACCTCCAAGGAAGAAGGAGGGGATGTGTACTTGGCTTCTTCAAGAACACATGCAGATCATGAGGAATGATTGATTGAATCAGGTACATATTTTCATATGACTCCCCACATGGAGTGGTTTTGTGAATATGAAAGGTATGATGGAGGTAATTTTTTCCTAGGTGATGATTCAACAACCAAAATCATAGGACAAGGAAAAGTCAAGTTGAGGAGGATAGATGAAAGGATTAGAACACTTCCTGGTGTTCTGCACATCCCAGGTTTGGCCAGAAATTTGATTTATGTAAGAAAAATGGACGTTGTAGGGGTAAAAGAAATATTTGAAACGGAAACCTGCAGGATGGTTCGAGGAAAAATCATGTTGTTGAAAGGAGTTTGGTTTGGAACTCTGTATAAGATGCAAGGAAGAACTATTAGTGATGGTTGTAATAGTTCCATTGTTCATGATATTAGATTTGAAGAAGAAAGAAATCTTGTAGTCTCTGGAGAAAAGGTTATGCTATGGCATCAAAGACCGAGGCATATCAGAGAGAAGGGTCTTCGACTACTACACGATAAAGGTATGGTTGAAGGTTTTTCTAAATGCTCTCTAGATTTTGATTTCTATGAACATTGTGTATATGGGATTCAAAATCGGGTAAGATTCACCTCTGGTGCAACGAGGGTGGGAGGAACTTTACAGCTACTTCAAAGTGATGTTTTTGGACCCGTGTTAGTCCCATCATTAGGGAAATATGTGTACTATGTCTCATTTATAGATGACTTCTCGAGTAATACTTGGATATATTTACTCAGGAAGTAATATGAAGTATTTGAAAGGTTTAAAGAGTTCAATGCTCTTGTTGAGAATCAAACAGAGAGAATAATTAAGGTGTCAAAGACAGATAATGGCGAAGAGTTTTGCAGGAATGAATTTGAAGAATTATGTAAGAAGTGTGGTATAGAAAGGTAGAATACTACTCCATATACACCTCAATAGAATGGAGTTGCAAAAAGGATGAACAACACATTGATGGAAAAAGAAAGGCGCATGCTCAGTGGTGTCGGGTTGGGGAAATAATTCTGGGCAGAGGCAGTGGGTACTGCATGTTACCTGGTCAACAGATCACCCTCATCAGCGTTGGATGACAAGACTCCACAAGAGGTATGGACTGGTAAGAAACCTTCTCTCACACATCTCAAGGTATTTGGCTGTGATGCATATGTTCATGTTCCAAAGGAAAATAAGAGTAAGCTAGATAAGAAGGCTAAAAAGTGTATCTTTATTGGATATAAAGATGGTCTCAAAGGTTATAATATTTGGAATATAGAAACTAATAAGGTAGTGTATATTCGAGATGTTGTATTTAGAGAAATGAAGGATGTTGTTAAAGATGAAGTCCTACCAAGTAAGGAAGAACCAAAGAAAATAGAGTTTGATTTAAAGGATGATGAATCAAACTCTACAGAAGAACAAGAATCAGAAGAAGAAGACCCTCATACTCCAGTATTGAGGAGATCAGTTCGAGAAATAAGGCTACTAGAAAGGTATACTCCATCTAATTTCAGTTCAAATTTTTCTTTGTCTGTTACTAATGATGATCCTAGAACTTTCAGGGAGGCAGTGGATTCAGAGGATGGAAATCTTTGGAAAAAGGCCATGGATGAAGAAATGGTAGCCTTGGATAAGAATGAGGCTTGGGATATAGTGGAGCTTCCGACTGGAAGAAATCCCATTGGTAGAAAATGCGTATTTAAAAAGAAGCTGAATGTAGAAGGAAAAGTGGATAAATACAAAGCTCGGTTAGTAGCAAAGGGTTATTCCCAGGTTGAGGGAATTGAATTTGGTGATATTTTTTCTCATGTTTCCAATTTAACCTCTATAATATTTCTATTATCTGTTGCTACTACATTTGATTTTGAAGTAGAATAGATGGATGTGAATAAAACATTACTACATGGGGATTTGGAAGAAGAAATCTATATGAAACAACTAAAATATTATGATGTGAAGGGAAAGAAGGAGCTGGTATGCAAGCTGAAAAAGTCCTTGTATAGTTTAAAAAAATCACCAAGGATGTGGTATAAAAAATTTGATACTTATATGCTGGGACTTGGCTTCACAAGAAACAAAGAGGATCACTGTGTATAGTTTAAATTAATTGGTGATTATTTGATTTATTTGGTCTTGTATGTGGATGACATGTTGCTGATAGGAAACAACAAGGATATTATCCATGATGTGAAAACTCAGTTGTCCTCTAAATTTGACATGAAGGATCTCGGTGCTTCAAATTTCATTTTGGGCATGGAAATTAAAAGAGATAGGAAAAAGAGGAAACTCTAGTTAAATCAGAGAAAATATGTTGAGACAATATTGCAGAGGTTTAATATGAAGGAATGCAATTCGGTCAAGGTCCCTATTCATGTTGGTGTAAAGTTATCTGCAGATCAATGTCCCAAGACACATGAAGAGGAGGCCATGTCTCGTGTTCCATATGCGAGTGAAGCTAGCAGTTTGCTGTATGTAATGATCTATACTAGACCAGACATTACACATGTAGTGGGAGTTTTGAGCAGGTATATGTCAAACCCAGGGAAGGAGCATTGGAGAAGAGTAAAAAGGGTTTCAGGTATTTGTGTGGAACTGCTAGCTATGGATTGTTCTACCAAGGAAGACTAGGATTGGACAGAGTGGCAAATATACATCGATTTGTGGATGTAGAATGGGATGGAGATATGGATCGTAGGAGATCTACAAGTGGGTATGTGATTAAACTATTTGGAGGAGCAATAAGTTGGATGAGAAAAATACAGTCTGTAGTAGCACTTTCAAATACAAAAGATGAATACATGGCGACCACTCATGCAAGTAAGGAAAGAATGTGGTTACAAAGATTGTGTTCAAGTATTGGGTTGGTACAACAAGCTGTAAGGATAGATTGTGACAATCAGAGTGCAATTTGTCTAGTGAACAACCCAACTTATCATTCAAAGACAAAGCATATTGATATTCAATATCACTTTGTTAGAGACATAGTTGAGGAAAAGAAAGTGTTGTTGATGAAGGTGGACATGTTGAAGAATGTTGCAGATTCATTAACAAAATCTGTGAGCACTGAGAAGTTCTCTTGGTGTAGAGGATCAATGGGCATTGCTGCCCTGGATTGTTGACTATGTAACCCTGTAACCCCATGTATGCAAAGAAAACAACAAGTGGGAGAATGTTGGGTATGCATTATATTCTTTGCACGAGTAGTAGTCTCTGTGTTGTGCCAGGCGTGCAGGGGGGTTTGAAGGGGGGGCATTGTGTATTGACATTGTTTTTCTCTTTTGGGTATACTGGAGTATGTGGGAAATTTTTGTTTTAAAGAAATGAAACTGATCCTCGAACAAGAGAGTATCATTTCCCTTCCCATAAGTGCTAAATTTAAGAAAATTCCCATCCAAAATCTATATTGACTAAGAGGTTTCCTATCTTATTTCTTATAAGAGTTACATAATATCCTAACATTAACATCTATGTTTGAATTTTGTCAAAGGGAGAGGTTTATATTAAGGTAGTTATCTGAAACCTACTGCAAACAAAGAGACAAGCAACTACAAATAGGTAGTTATCTGATAACTAACTAAACATGATCATTTCAATTTGCATAGTAGATTCAAATCAAGATATAGATAATCTATTAGAAAATGAATCAATAGATGAAACATGACAAGAATGAAAGATCTTTTATTATGAACAACATAAAATTATGTTACAACTTGTAACCGTTGCGGCACAGTCCCGAAACTGGGATCCAAGTTCCTCCACCTAAGGCTAGAGATGATGAGCAATACCTACAATAATTTGTGTTCAAACAGGTCCAAGGAAGGCAAAGGTTTTCTTCCTAACAAGATAGGGATACCACAACTTCTGAAAACAAGGGTTTTGAGATGGGAAGGACAATCTTAGATAAAAAGGGAAAAGGGCACTTGGAGGACTATAATGAAAATGCTAGCATAAGGATGCATTTCTCTATTATGTTTTTCCTCCACCCCAAGGCTCTAATTTATACTCCTTTTTTATAGTTGGAGTAGTTATGGATGAGCTACAAGAGGTTAGGTACCCAAGGAACCCAAAAACTCTACCTGAAAAGCCAATATATATTGTTTTTTTTAGCCAAATTAACATGTACACAGGTTCTTAACTAGAAATTAGTGTATGTACATATGATTCCTTAAGGATAGTTGCGTACATCGACCAAAATAAGGTTTTTTAAAGTATTTTTGAGGAGGAAAAGGGGGAAAAATTTCCTGCAAGAAAGAAAATGGATGTAACTGAGGATATTAAATCATCATAAGCATATGCTGTGTCAAGTGACACTATAACATATGCCCCATGTTATCCCCATTTTGTGGATAACCAAGGATATCATGTCTTGAGGCCCTCAGGTTGCAGATATGGAGTTCCGAGAGACTACATGACCATAAGTACCCTTTGCACAGATGAAAAACCCACTCACCACTACAAATGATCACAAGTTTGCAGATGGCATCCACCACACCAACTGGTTTCTTAAAGGTAGTGAACCTTGCTCCATGAGGTACAAGTCAATATGATGGTGAACATCATTTCAATATTCAAGCCATTTGATTATGTTGTATCCTAGATTGCTCTAGATTTCATGATATATGCTTGGACATTATGCCTTTTGCCCTGCTTCACCCATGTGGTTGACATTGTGCCCTAATAAGTGGTCTTATTTGGGAATGGGTTTTCTACTAGGAACTCCCTTAATGAGCCATCGTACCAATCCTGACCATAATTACTACTTTCCATCGTTATTCCCATCCATTTACTTATCTCTTGGGATTTTAGGGTGTATTGATCCAAGAAGGTGTTGTCCCTCATTCTATGGGAAGAAGGGACTGAAGGATATTTAAACACTTAGAATTCAGTTAAGATCTACCTTGTCTAATGTGTCATTAGGTAGAAGTGTGTTTCTTTAGTATGCATTTGTAGTTAGGAAATCCGGTGGTCATGATATGTTCCTGACATAGAGTGATCTGACGATTCATATTCTCTTCGATATTAACGACCATTGATCTGTGGCTTAACACCCAATTGGTCCATGATATCTATTTAAAGAGCATGGAGGGTCATTTTCCGATGATCGATTGTGAGAAACTCTCTTGTAAAAATCTCTCTGTAATCTTTTTCTTTTGTATTAATAAACTACTCCAAGTGGCCGCATTGGCTGGGGTTGTGGATGTTTCCCCATAGGGGTTTTACCACGTCAAAACATTGGTGTGTTGATATTTGATCTGGTTGTGTGAGTGGTTACTGAGGGTGTTTTTCCTCTGTTGTAATACATGTGTTTTTGAACATGGTATCAGAGCCTGTTTGAATACCTGCTCCTATTGTAGATCGAGATACTGAAGCCGAGTTGCCTCATCTCCATTTTCTACCATTTCTATATAGTTTTGGGCTGAGAGGACTGTTCCTTTGTGTCCGGAGCTCATTTCAATCAGGAACATTTTTTGTTTTAGTCGAAAAGGTTTCCATTTTCCCAAGATACGACCATTTTAGTCAGATCCAGAGGTATAAAGCCCAAATACGCAATTTTAATTTTTTTTGCAGAGTATTATTTTGGTTTTGTTTCAGTGCTCTTTTAGATCCGCGTATGCTCTTTTCCTGGTGCCCTATGCAATCTCTAAAAATCAGAAACATATTGGAAAAGATGCATTTTCCGGTTAAGCTAACCGATATCTAACCCTTGTTGTCATCAAGAAGCAAAAATATTTTATTGTGTAAAATATTTTTGTTTTGAGCACGCTCTCCAAGGCCGTCTTCAACAACAACACCAATCCTCTTGCTAAACAACAAAATATGTTTTTCTAGACCATTTTGTTAAAAGTTTCCTTATTAAGTAAGAGGTCTTGAGTTCAAGTCTCTCCTTTTGTTACTTTTTTTGAAAAATTTCATGCTCAATTGTAAAGTGTATTTCACTTCAAGTATGAAAGTGTATCACTATAAGTAGCTTTAATATTTTATTTTAGAGTTATTTATTTTTCATGCGGATTTTCTTTCATAAAGTAATTTCATTGTAAAAGTGATCCCCACTTCATTTTATAAAAGTGGGTCACTTCATAAAACATATTACACCACCACGTGGTCCTTTGGTTACCATTTATGCCTTTTTTAAAAAGGACATAACTTTCACATCTGAAGTTTGATTTTAGTGTTGTTTTTTTAAAACCGCCTAGTTTTTCGAGATATTTCCATCCAGATCATCATTTTAATCTTTTAAATCCATATTATATACATATTTAATATGTCTTTTTCCAGTAATCTTTTGCTTACCAACACCAACTACTTCCAATGGAAATCTCATATGGATGATTTATTAAGAAGTAAAGGCTTGTACCAGATTACCTTGGGAAAGTAAAAAGAACCCACTAATAATTATAAGAAATTTAAATGTGCTAATAGGAGTGATGAAGCACATGGAATAATCAGAATGTCCATCTCTCCTGATTTAAGGTTCCACCTTAAAGAAATTGATGACCCCGATGAAGCTTGAGAAAATATTGATTCTGTGTTTGGTAAACTCAATATTATTCGAGCACAACAGTTAGAAAATCAAGTATTGAGTTTAATTCCAAGTAATTTTTCTTGCATTGGAGACTAGATATCTAATTTTACAACACTTAGAATGTTATGTGAAGAATGTGAGATAAATATGGAGGAAGAGCGTTGCATCTATCTTATTCCCTCTAAGCTAGGTAGTGAATATTCTGTGTTTGTATCTACCTTTTATGCCATGAGAGAGGCTCTAGGGAATGCTTATCGAAAAACCACTCTTGATTCCTTTTGTGCTAATTTTATTAGAGAGGAATATAAGCTTGTACAACTTGGAGCAATCAACACTAGAGGTACCTCATGTTATCACTGTAACATTTTTTTTGATGGAATCCAAGTCTCGGATTTAGTGAGGGGCCAAACTGGTATAGAGGTGTGATAAAATGGAGGATGGAGCCACATGTAGTAGAATAAAGATAAGTCTAGCGGGGGTGTGGAGTTGACGAGACACGACAGATCACATATCCAAGACACCACAAATCAACAATCAACAACCACATCGGGAGGAGAACTAGCACGAGGTTTAATTATTCGAAAGAGGGTCGATGCAAATACCATGGTTTTTCATCGAGACCATGTGTCTCCACCAGATGCATATCAAGGCGAAAAGTGGTCTACCCCAAACCACTTTGCCTCGTCCTCGATATCGGGAAGAGTATATAAGGAGGGGACCCTTGCCATTATTCTATGATATTTCAAATCATTTGAACGTTTGAAATTGGTGAAAATGCTCCGTTCAAACTGAGGCTCAACAATGCCCCAGACTCGCACATTATCCACTCATTCGCAGATATTTTTCATTATTGCCATGGACACTGCCCTTATGTCCATAACAAAACAATATCCCGCCTCGAAAGAAGAAGCCCTAATTGACAGAGACTCCGATATATTTGACACAAAAATAACCATCTCACCCGTCTCTGTGTCTAGATCCAATTTTTCAGATAATGTAGGGAGAAAAATACCTTTCCTCACAGCGGTCCAAGCCTCCATAGTCCCTTATGCCGTCGAATTCACTTTCCCCTTCTCGAAAATAATAAGCTAGTGTGCAAAACAATACTCACGGCCAGAAGAGAAGGTTATTTTAAATAAGTTAGGGTCAGAGGTCCTATTGAGAGTAGATATCCCATCAATCCGATATGCCCTCGGCATACCATAGTCTCCCTCTGAAACATATGAACCCTTCGAGGAAGAAAAATTAGTTGCAATTTACAGAGAATGTCCCCTTGAGGTCAAAACCCTATTTTTGCAGACAATCATTAAACCCGAGCATTATTCTGAAGGTCTATCTTTTCCAATGAGTGTAAGCATCATGGTTATTGAAGTCCAGTGGTCCTATTCCATACTCAGTCATATTTTAGGTTTAGAAAATGACAATTTTGTAGTTGAGGTCATGTTAGGTTTCCTTTTAACTTTTTTCTAGTCGGAGTCTAGTCAATCAGTCCATATCAATTTTGAAGAGTTCATAACTGACAATGTACACAAGCAGATAGTGAACTTCCAATCACTAAGACACTTCAGGTATTACACACACCTGCTGAAGATGTTCCTAGAGATGCAAAAAATGGAGTTCCCCGAAGCAACGTTCATCTCAATGGAATGCAAAAGGATCATGATGCTCATTTTTATAAATAAGATCATGTATAGAGTTTACAGCCTGATCTTCAACTCTAGCCTGCCAAGAGTCTTGGAGGACATGGAAAGTTATTTTCAACCAAATCTTGAGAACATAGTGGGAGATTGGATGTTGTTCATGCACACTACTATAATTTGGGTATATGGTTGTCAAGAGGAACCTTACCTTATACCCATTTTCTTGACTCCTAGATTCTTTTCCCTGGAGTTCATCAAGCAAAGAATCATCTCAGAAATAGAACATTTTCTGAAAATGCACAAATCATCTAACTTAAAATTTCCTTTCATAACAGGACCCTTTGTTGTGAAGACTAGATCCTGCTTTCCTCAGATCCAGGCCAAGCTCAAGGAGTTTGGATTTTCACAGCTAAAAGGGAGAAAATATGATCCACATCAAGTCATATCTAAAAGAATACTGATGAGAAAATAAGGCCCTTATGAACATGAGTATGTTTAACATTTTGATAAATTGGAAAATCTAGAAACCTGTCCAGACATAGAAGTCATTTTGCAGCCTGATCAGACACAACAAATAGGGTCAAGCCTACAACAGAATCAGACACATAATACTCCTCCAAGGATGATTATTAAATCTCCCAAGATGAGTGTTTATAGAAAAAGGAGCAGTTCAAAGGCCCTGGGCACTAGTGGTCAGCAAAATGTTCTCAAGAAAATGAAAATCACACAGTCTCCACAGATAGTAAACCTAGAGGAAGGTGAACCTAACAAGAAAATGAATATGGAAATGGTGGAGAGTGGGACAAAAAACGAAGAGGCTAGTACATAAATCATGCTACAGAGTGAAGGCAACTCAAGGGATTTCATCAACAAGAAACATGTCTTCGATAAGACACCTGGAGCAATCTACCAATCCAAAGAATATTTAGCAAATCAATAAGCTGTGAAAGGGAGCTTGGCCATGAGTGAAATAAGAGATTTGATTCCTGAGGTAGAAAGAGTTTCTCAACATAAGTATTCCGTGTTCTCAGTCAGGGATATAGAAAGAAAGACACTCAACATAGAAGTGGTAGATGAGGATAAAGTGTATGAAATTAAGATGCATTATGAAAATATCAGTGCCCTAGAAAAGGTGAAATTTCACATAAACACCAATGACATGTTGTATTCAGACTACTTGAGTCGTAGTTTGAGGGTTGCAAGGTTGAAAACTCATACACTCAAGTTGGAGGGACAATTGAGGTAAGAAGAAGCGTCCAACAGATCCTGGAAGACTCAAGTCAAGAGATTAGAATCTGAAGGCCCTCAAGGGGTAAAACATTCTTTATATGAGAAAGACAAGATGATTCAAAGCATGAATAAGAGGCTAAAGATGTCTTCCATGGAATATCAACAAAAAATAGAGCCGATTGCTCTAGAAAAAGAAAAAGATACATTTCGACAGGAAGCACTGAATTACAAATCCAAAGTGTTGCAGCTGGAGAAGGAAAAGGAGAATTGGTCACAAAGACAGGTAGAGGTATCAAACATGGCTGCAGCTGTACCTGGTACAACAGGAGCTGATTCAAACACTGAAGATATTGTCCAAGCTATTTTGCAAGTTAGCTTGAAGGCAAGAGAAATAAAAATCCTTAAGGAAGTCATAGAAAATATGCAACAAGAAATTAAAATAAAGGATGAGAAGATGGCCCAATTCCAAAAGGAAAATCAAGATTTGCAGGAAATAGTAGACAAGTTGAAGATGAGGTTGAAGGATAAATAAATTTTGCAGGGAGATAAACATGTAATCTGGGACTCTATTGCTGCTGAAGCTGCTAAGTTCAGGGTGGGCCTAAATTTCATAAATGAAAAAGATAGCATAGCTATCATTACTCGAAGCAGGTGTACTGTTGTGAATGAGACACTGGCGCAAAAGCCCTCAGAGTGGGACCAAAATGATATAAATTTTTTGAATTCCATTCCCACTGCCGAACTTCAGACCTTTGGGGTCAAAGAAGGACTACACTGATCATTTGGGCTAGGAGGATCATTGCTAAGCACAACTTTCTCAAGTCAGTTCAAACTAAAGCCGCACAGATGGAACAAAGTATATAGGAATTCAAGGATTTGTTTTAACAATTGTTTATCAAAGGCCTCCCACAATTTTTGTATGGAAAAGGGAAATTATATGATCAAGAAGAATACAATTCTCTCCTATCCCATTGCAGGATGGATCATTCCAAATTCGAAGGCCTAGTGGAAAACCTGAAAGGACCAAATCTGGTGGAATATTTGACCACATATTTTGAGATATTAAATCACTTCAAGACTGTAAATATCAGTTTTCCAACTAAGACTTATACTACTTTCATTGATCTAGAGATCTTGATAAAGGAAATGATGGATTACGAGATTCCTTCTGACTTGTAGGGGAAAGAGATTGTCCGGCTTGGCAGGAAAAAATGCAGTTTTCCAGGAACCAAAAAATAGCCTCTAGGTGTCACCATATTGGTGAGTTCGACAGAAGATCAAAGCAAGAGAGATGGCGAAGACAAAAGGCAATCAGTCTGAGAAATCAATTGTTAGTTTATGAAACATTTTTTGTTAATCATTGTAAATTGGTTCACATGCCGAGACTGTCAGTTGAAATTATTGTGGTTTGTTTTAGAAGATGAAACGTTTCAATTCAACCATTGTAATCGAATTGTATAAGTATTATAATTTCCGAATGAATTAATGTTGGTAGAAGTGCAAGGACACCTTTTTGTTGTTTCTGAACTCAATTGTAATTTTCTGGAGCTGAATTGAATACATATGCAGAAGCCTTTGAAGTCTCTATGAAAATATTCTAATGGTGGTGATATGATTTTTGTCTCCTTTCATTGTATGTATTTCCCGTGATTCTTTAATTCCATTTTCACTGTCTTCTGTTTATATTTGATATTTTAAAAGTTCAGAATTCATCTTGTGATGCTCTCGGCTTAAGTAATTTAAACTATTTTTATTTCTTCCTAACTAATTCAGAATTCATTTTAGTGACACTCTGATGCAGTTATTTGTTTTCTCTTTCCTCTTACACCTTGCTTAAATACAATTTACAACTCAGATTCATTGCCTCATTTAGCCTTTATCATCTGGAGATTTCTACAAGCCAGTCATTGTTTTCATTCACTGTCATGATTTTGAATCCATAGGCCTAAGTGACCCTCCCCTTCCTTTCCAAATTTTTTATAAAAAACTCCCCCAAAAAACTAAATCTAGCCACTGCTTTCCAAAGAAATATCAAGTGACATGAGAGAGCAATCTCTGAGCTGAGCAGGCTAGTTCCCATCTCTAAAGATGGTTGAAACAGTTACCTATGTCATTTGTTTATTAGCTGAACAAAATTTACAGAGTGCTAACACCTCCAACAAAGCCTTAGTCACCCAACAGAAAGATAAACCCAAGAATCTCAGGAAGCAACATCCTCCATACAACAATAAACAACATAAGGGTCCCAAACCCACTCAGACAATTTCAACTCCTATTAGTGACAAATGAGAAAAATACAAAAATAAGAAGACTGACAAACATTGCAACTTTTGCGATAAAGATGGTCATGATGAGTCCAAATGTTTCAAGAAGATGGAAACTTTAGTAGCAACAATGAAGAAGTACAAAATCAATATTGATTCTACTACTTCTTCTTCTTCTCATGGACATGCACTTTCTGCTTCTGGTTTCTCCTTCAATACAACTTCTACTTTTTCTTATGATGAGTGGTTTATCGATTCTAGAGCATCTTATCATATGGCTAAGAATAAAGACATATTTTCTTCTCTAAATGAATGTAACACAAAAAATATTTTTTTGTGATAATATATATCTTAGTGTTTTGGGATATGGACAATTGAAGTAGATAATGGTTATTTCAATGATGTATTATGTGTTCCAAGTCTTTCTTGTAACCTTCTATCAGTATATCAAATCACTCATTCAGGTGAAGGTAAAACTATAGATTTTTCACCTCACCAAGTTGTAATCAAGGATCTAAAAGATCCTAAGAATGTTCCTTCAATTGGAATGGCTGATGATATTACCACGTTGTACAATTTTGAAAACTTTGGGTCATCATATTTTTCATTAGTTTTTGTTGCTCATAGCGATGTCTTGAGAAAACTTTGGCATGAGCAGTTTCATCATCTAAACTATCACTCATTGCAACAACTATGTAATCAAAAAATGTTAACTGGTCTTCCTCCTGTTTCATGCAGAGATGGTGTTTTTTCCGGTTTTGTTCTCGATAAACATCAACGAGACAATTTTGAAAAATGTGCATCTTGGCACACCTCGGACCCTTTGCAACTTGTTCAAAATGATTTGTGTGGTCCACTTTCTTATCCTTTTTCTTGGTGCAAGTATTTCTTAACTTTAATTGATAACGTTTCCAGACGTACTTGAGTTTACTTCTTAAAACTTAAAAGAAAAGTTTTTGACAAGTTTTTGGCCTACAAGGCCCTTGTAGAAAAGAAATTGGACATCAAATTCAAAGATTAAGAATAGATAATGGAGGCGAATATGTGAACAATAATTTTACAAGTTACTGCACTACACAGGGCATCCAAATGCAACACACTATTACATATACACCACAACAAAATGGTGTTCCTGAGAGAAAGAACCACACATTAAAAGAAATGGATAATTGTATGATACAATATAAGGTATTAAATCTAAAGTATTGGTCGAAAGCCATCAAATGTGAAAATTACATAGTAAATCACACTCCCACAAAGGCTCTTAAAAGTATAACACTAGAAGAATATTGAACTAAAATCAAACAGATTCCAGTCACTCCATGTATTTGGAAGTATAGCATGGGCTCACATTCCTGATGAAAAAAGGAAAGCATTGCAGCCTAAAAGTGAGAAGTGTATATTTTTTGGTTATTATCAAGATGTCAAAGGTTGTATACTTCTTCAACCACATTGTAATGAAATTATTATTAGAATATATGTTAAATTTGATGAAAATATATTGGTTTGCAAGACTAATTCGATGATTGTGCCTTCTTCGGCATGCGAGCCATCTTCGACGTTTGTGCCTTCTTCTGTTCCTATTCTGGTTTCTTCTTCAAATAATAACAGTGAGGATGAAAATCCATCTCTTCCTGCTCACCTTCCTCTAGATGAGTCCTTTGGAATTGAACCAACACCAACTCCTTCTCTTCCTAGATTGGTCCATTCAACATGAGAAACAGTTGGTGATCTTGTCGGTGATCCTTTAGATCAACGTCGTGTTGATGGACAAAATTGACTTGCCGTCAACTGGAAGAATAGATCCAGTCTGGGGTTGTCTAAATAACCCAAGTTGTTTGGTGTAACCTATTTTGACGGGTTTAATTGCTCTGTTGGCCAACAAAGTCCTAAAAATAATAAAAGAAATGAAACTAATCTAAAATCTATGATTCTAACAAATGATATATTACTGACTTATATTTATTGAAAAGAAATGTGAATATAAACAATATATATACAGGTTACAAGGTTTGCATGAAATCTTGCGAAAATTAATTAAACCTTATCAAACAATCATTTTCGCAAGATTTCATGCAAACCTTGTAACCTGTATATATATTGTTTATATTCACATTTATTTTCAATAAATATAAGTCAGTAATATATCATTTGTTAGAATCATAGATTTTAGATTAGTTTCATTTCTTTTATTATTTTTAGGACTTTGTTGGCCAACAGAGCAATTAAACCCGTCAAAATAGGTACAATTCAGTTTGGGATACATTACAGTTTAGGGTTACAAGGTTTGCTGATAAGGTTTAATTAATGAAAGCCATTGGAAAGTAGCTAAAAGGATACTTCACTATGTCTGTGGTACAATTCAGTTTGGGATACATTACAGTTTAGGGGGGACTCCTTTATTGGTTGGTTTCGCTGATTCAGATTTGGTCGACGAACCTGATGATTGGAAGTCTACTGGAGGTTATGTTTTTATCCCTGGTTAAGGAACTGTCACTTGGGCCTCTAATAAACAATAGGCTATTTCACTTTCTTCAATAGAAGCAGAGTACAGAGCAATAGTAAATTCAAGTCAGGAAGCCTTGTGGCTTCGACAGATCCTTTCAAAGTTTGGATTCCAGCAACAACATATGACCAACCTTTGGTGCGACAATCGAAGTGCCATCAATCTCACTAAAGACCCAATTCAACATTAGCACACATAGAGCTACAGATGAAATTGATCAGAAATCTCATTCATGATCAGGTTATCGAAGTGCTCTTTTAGCGTACAAAAGATCAAGTTGCAGACATTTTCACAAAGCATATTAAAGAAGGGAAGTTTTCCAAACTTCGATCTATGTTAGGAGTTCAAGAAGTTTTCATCAAGGGGGGATAGGATCTAATGCCTCCTTTGTTCTCCTATTGTGTCAATATTGTAAATCCTTCAATCCTATCCCAAGTTGTTCTTAAGGGGGGATCTTAGGATATTTAGACACTTAGGAGTTAGTTAAGATCTACTTGGTATAATGTGTGCTTAGGTAAAATTTTGTTTCTTACTGTGTTTCTTTAGTATGAATTAGTATGAATTTGTAGTTAGGAAATACGACGGTCACGATATGTTCCTGACATAGAGTGATCTGACAGTTCATATTCTCCTCTATCTTAATGGACATTGATCCATGGCTTAACACCTGATTGGTCCATGATCTATATTTAAAGATCATGGAGGTCCATTTGTTGATGATCGATTGTGAGAAACTCTCGTGAAATCTCTCTATAATCTTTTTCTTTTGCATTGATAAACTGCTCCAAGTGGTCGCGTTGGTTGGGGCCGAGGATGTTTCCGCATAGGGGTTTTACCATGTCAAAACATCGATGTGTTGATATTTGATCTGGTTGTGTGAGTGGTTACTGAAGGTGTTCCTCTTCTGTTAGAATAACTCTGTTGTCAAACATAAGGGACAAAAGGGTTGATGTTGGGTAAGAGATAAAATCCTTTTTAAAACCTTCCATATGCTTCACCCAGGGATCACCCAAGAAAGCAATAAAACACTTATATTTGAGTAAAGGGGACCCAAAATATAAGAAAGAATTATTAAAAGGTTAGTTGAAGGATAGGAGGTCTCATCACAATCCGAACTATCACATCCATGAATATTTAGTGGTATGACATTACCATCATCTGGTCACCAAACTAGGGTAATGGCTCTTAGTTGCATGACTGAGAGAAAGGGGGTCTCATCACAGCCAACCTTCTCATTTCCACTAGATGTTTGTGGGTGACATTTCCATCATCTAGTCACCATGATAGGGAAGTGAACTTCAATCTCTCCTTATTCTATATTGAAAGAAAATACAAAGAAAGAAATATAAAATACAATTGATGGGCTTGGAAAAGGTGCGTTGTGGACAAAGGTACCATGCACCCTCTACAAAGGCACCCATGAATGAGACACTATGACCCCTTATATGTCATGAGACGTATGCCCATTGAGTCTTGACCCCAACTATGTCATCCAATTTACATGGCTTAGAGAGGGGCCTCTTGGAAGATCTTCTTGACCTAGGAAAAGATCTACCGAATATGACACCTCGTCAACCCTCCCACATTGAAGCTTGACAAGTCACATAGTGTCTTTGAGAAATTAATTGTTTGATATAGTGATCTCTTATGCACATTCTTAGATGGCTTATTTATTGATTAGATTCACTTATTATGATGTTATGACTTGAGATCCTTGGAGGGCATGCTCATTTGTCTTTGCAAGACCTAGTTGGTGGACATTTTTAGGAGAACAAGCCTAGCTTGGGCTTCCATGGGGATACAAGACCACAACTTGGATGTCAAGGGCCTGCATGTCGGATGAGAGAAATCAGACTTGAAGCCCTTGATGATGAATTGGATGAAATAGCCCAACCCTCACTTGCTAAATGATTGTCCCAGGAGGGGAAAAACGTCCTATTTTTGAGCTTGACGTCATGCTTGGGGGGCTAGGGCATGGTGGTGAGGTGCCACTCATTTGACACATGGACATTTTGAGGAGAAGAGGGTCTTAACCATGATGAGATTTCTTATATGATTGACATGTGGCCTTTGGGATCTTACCCATGCTTCTCCAACACCAAAAACTTCCTCAAAGCGGAAAAACGTCCCCTAAAGGGGAGATGTCCTTCTAAAATTAGGGTTTTCTTATGTGAAAAGTGAATTTTAAATGAATCACTTTGTAAAAGGGGGAAATATTAGGGTTGTTGACCCCTAACCTTGTGTTTTACCCCTTAATTTGTGGACAAGTCAACTTGGTAACATTTGTATAAATAAGAGATCACAAGATCTCATTTTAACATAACTCTCTCTCATTGTCAGAAGAATTGGTCTGAAATTTTAGCTACACTTGGATCTTTTTATCTCTTGTGCACTTCTTTCTAGTTACATTGATGAATGGTTGATGGAGAATTCTAACACTAGCCTTGGATGATGTTTTCTGGCTCTTGGCATTTCTCTTGATCTTGGTATGGTATTTTACTATTATGCTATCATTTTTTCAAGTCAAGTATTATTATGCTAGGAACTAGGTGGGAAGTATAAGGGCATACACCCCCACCATAGTCTTCATCATTTTATGATTCATCTCATTGATTATACAAGGGTTTGCTAAGAGACGTATAAGGGCATACACCCTCTTAGCTTAAACTCTAGCTAGAGAAACTTTCCTTGGGAAGTAAAAGGGATTGCACCCCCAAGGAGGTAGATTCTCTAGATATTTGTTTATTTGACTCCATTAACCCAATAGTAAAGGCACTAGTCATACTTTTTTGCATTGGAGATATAAAATCTATGCCTTGGGAAAAATAATTTTTGATCTTTTGAAAGGTTTCTTTATTGAAGTTGATTTGCCTCATTGAGAGGAGTCTTCCACTACTATGGCGTCCCCTCTCTCTCATTACTTTTATTTCTGTTACAAACCCTAACTTACATCCATTAGGGCTGATCTAACCTAGATAAAGTACTAGTTATAACTTCTAAACTAACCCTAGACTAACTCATAAATTTTGCTCACTTACTCTAATAACTAGGGCACACCTTTTGGGCTAGTTCTTGGCACTTTTCCATGGTTTATTTTTCTGTTGCATTCCATTTAATGCTACAAACATAAGGCTTCATTTTTCTACAGAAAAAACATGTTTACAACAACCATCTTCCCTTGCTTCTTAAGTGCCATTTTTCAGGCTATATTCATTGCTAAGATTGATGCTAATTCACTTAACTAGTTTAGATATTTGCATGATGATTTAGATGTTTTATTTTCTGATATAAACTGTCAGCTACTGCTAAAAATTAGGGACAAATATATTAACTTTCTGATCCACCTAACATATATCATTGCAAAGTGTATTTTCTTGTGCCTCAGGCAGATATTTCACTATTTGTAGGTTACTCAACATACTTGGAAACCCTCGTACCTTCTCAAGACTTCATTCCACACATTTGGATACACTTAGAATTGACCTATAAGGGATTCACTTCCTTTTCTTTCCATCCCCACCTCAATCCCCCTAGGGTCACCAGAATCGCCTCCCTAGAGTGACCTAGTCACCTTTAAAGTGCAAGACCTACATTGAGGTGACATTGAGTGTAGGATTCCCATGTTCTAGTACTTTATTTGTGGTTTTGTTGGGATTTTCCTAACCTACAAATTGTGCTACAACATTTTGGTACCACTTTTGGGGAATATTTTGAATCTTCTTCGTACCCTAATGACACTTTGGTAAGCTATCCAAAATCCTTTCCCTTAGCTTTCTTGGAGACTCCACCCAAGGGACATTACCTTTCCACCTTTCTTGATGAGTTCATTTTGAAACTCATCTGGCGACTCCACTTTCCTAGAATCCTTCTTTCCCCAAAAATTTTCCCCCTGGGAGGTTCAAGCCTTGTAAGGTTTACCAAAGGAGACATCCTCTCAAGTCTCCTATTGCTAAAACCATTTTCCATAAATCCCCTCCTCTTTCTTGTATGGATCTCTCTTGGGAAAAGGGACCCCTTCAAACCTCTTAACATGGTCAATATCCGAGGTTACCCTAACAATATGCCAACATAAGTAAACAAGTGGTTGCCAGAGTTCCTATGAAACAATGTGATAACTGTCGAAGACCAAAATTTTCTCATGGGTTGCGATATGGATAATTCATGTATTAATCATGAATATGTGGCCATGAGACTATTTGCTTCATAATTGACTGAAGAAGCTCTTGATTGGTTCAAGGGACTCCCTGATAATCATATCACGACCTATGATCCTTTTTCCTCCTTATTTAAAATAAGATGGTTGAGAAAATAAGATGGTGGGACACTTTGAACTTAGTTCAATCAAATAAAGAAAAAGGAGAATGAAATAGTAAGGGAATTCATTTCCATATTTGAGGTTGTACAATCAAACTCCAACAAATTATCGTCCTACAAAATCATCAGTTCATCTCCTTTACATGAATACTTTTGAAGGGAAGTTCTGATACATCCTTAAAGATAAAAATACCACATCATTGGCAGAAGCTAAAGAATTCAGTATCGACATTGAAGATAATCTCCTTGATTAAAAAGTAGAACCTTTTCAATACCCTCACAACAAGGAAGAATAAAGGATGAACGTCTCCAACAACAGTGTTCCTGATCCAATTTCTCTCCTGACTTAGAATATAGACCAAATGACTAGTCAACTTGTGTAGGTGAAGAATCATCTTATGAACCGTATGACTATAGTGGAAAGAAATGAATCTGCTCCTATACCTTAGTTTTCCAGACAAAAGAGAGATGCCACCGGTTGGAAACTAGGACCTCAAGAAGCGGCAAGGGCCCCAGATACTTCGAAACCTATTGGGACAGTTGATATAGAAGATTGGTGTCTCCCATGCCAAGAACCCCACAGGTAGGATGAGTTTGCCCGACAAGACAAATATTATCATGATGATATAAAATTCATGATTTTCAATCTCAACGATGAATATGTTACTCAAGAATAGAGCAACGAAGCCAAAAGAATAGGAGAAAGAGAGGGGAGACTCCAAGCCTTAAGTAAGTTGACAGATGATCATAATAGGGAATTGAGGAAGAGGGAAATCCTAACCTATAGAAGAAAAAATGCTCAGCCCCTCCATCACAGCCTGATAGTCCTCTTCCTTCAACAGAAAAGGTGGCCCCACCACCTCCACTTTGAGTATGTGAGTTTATTCCCAAGACAACTCCTACATATGACATTAAGTTGAATATGTATGTTGAAAACATGTTTGGAAAACTGAATATTACGGTCCTAGTGACATAGATGTGTCATATCCCTTCTGTAAAAAGGGAAATTTTGAAAATATTATAGGTGCCATTCGAGAAGGAGGATCGTCCCATCATGTTGAACACTATGTATCTTGATTGACCAAGGGACACGAACCCTCCTTTATATATTTCATTAGGCATGGATGAATTCCGTTTGAACAACTGCATGCTTGATTCAGAGGCATCAACAAATGTCATATCTTTGAAGGTAATGAAACAAGTTGGTTTGAAAACAACACAACCTTATGGAAATCTTTGTGGTATTTATTCAAGAAGATTTGAGGTCTTGGGAGTATGTGAATACATTGAGGTATTTTTGATAGATTTTCCACATATCAACATCCTCATGGACATATTGGTGATCAATGTCCTTGATGCCTAGGGGATGCTCTTGTCAAGGACCTGGTTCTCAGTCCTTGGAGGTTTCCTTGGAATGAACTTTACACATGCATATATTCCCATGGGCAATGGAACGTATGAGATATTACATAACAAGGAAAATAAATATACACGTATGATGAATTTGAGGGGCCCCAACTATGTCATTGAACACTACCATGATATTCCTCCATAAGTTATTGAGTATGATCCATCTGAGTTATCCTTCATGCGGGAAGATTCAATAAATATGTTTCTCCCATGGACATATAAAAAGAAGACTGCAAAGTACCATGGGAAGGAGATGAGATCTATCCATATTATAGAAAAGGAAGATGAGAAACATGAATAAATTTTCAAGGATACAGTCCACACAAAGCCTCCTCGCGATATGAATACTTCTTGCATCAATTTCAATGAAGGAAGTATTGTACCCATGCGGGACAAAATAAAGGGCAAGCCCAGATATGACCAAGAAGACAACAATTCTTGACTTTTCCCTTACATCATCAGGAAGAAATCTGACAAAGAAAGGTAATATCTGACAACATTAGACGGAATAAAGATGCCACTACCAGTAGATGGGTCTCTTCTCCAACCTCACATCCAGGTCACATGACTTCTTCAGTTACCGCGCCAAAGGTAAGTATAAGGTGAGAAAATTTGATTCCCTGCATTTTCATCTTGATTGCTCATACTAGTTTAGATGCATTTCATTTTAATTTTTCTCTACTTGCATATTGATTTCATGCTTATTTTAGAAATTTATTAAAAACAAAATATCAAAATTTTATTTTTTCTAGTTTAGTGGGTTTTTATTATCATCATATGAGAACAAGGATGAGTAGGCCATCCTTCACTTGAAATTTTGATGTTTCCTTGCAGGAACATGTCTACCAGGAGATGCTACGGTTCTCATGCACTCTATGGCAAGCACATGTCCCCAAGTAGTAGCCAGATGTTATCCCCATTTTGTGGATAACTAAGGATATTATGTCTCGAAGCCCTCAGGTTGCAGATATGGAGTGTCGAGAGACTACATGACCAATAGTACCCTTCTCACAAATGAAAAACCCACTCACCACCACAGATGGTCATAGGTTTGCATATGGAATCCAACACACCAACTGGCTTCTTGAAGGAAGTGGACCTTGCTCCATGAGGTACAAGTCAGTATGATGGTGAGAATCATTTCAATATTCAAGCCATTTGATTATTTTGTATCCTAGATTTCTCTAGATTTCATGATATATGCTTGGACATTATGCCTTTTTCCTTGCTTCACCTTGGTGGTTGACATTGTGCCCTAGTAAGTGGTCTTCCTTGGGAATGAGGTTTCTACTGGGAACTCCCTTAATGATCCATCGTACCATTCCTCACCATACTTATCACTTTCCATCATTATTGAACCAAGAACGGGTTCTCACTCATTCTATGGTAAGAAGGGGCTGAAGGCCAAGAGGGGTTGATGTTGGGTAAAAGATAAAATCCTTTTTTAAACCTTCCAGATGCTTCACCAAGGGATAACCCAAGAAAGCAATAAAAAAATTATATTTGAGTAAAGAAGACCCACAATATAATAAATAATTCTTAAAAGGTTAGTTGAAGGATAGGAGGTCTCATCATGAGTCGACCTATCACATCCATGAATATCTAGTGGTATGAAATTACCATCATTTGGTCACCAAACTAGGGTAATGGCTCTTAGTTGCATGGTTGAGAGAAAGGGGGTATTACCGCGAGCCATCCTTCTCATTTACACTACATGTTTGTGGGTGACATTTCCATCATCTGGTCACCACACCAAGGAAGTGACCTTCAATCTCTACTTATTTTACATTGAAAGAAAATATGAAGAAAGAAACATACAAGGTAATTGATGGGCTTGGAAAAAGTGCATTGCGGACGAAGGTACCACACGCTGTCTACAAAGGAACCCATGAATGAGACACTATGACACCTTGTATGTCATGAGCCCTATGCCCATTGAGTCTTGACCCCAACCACCTCACCATTTTACATGGAACATAGAGGGACCTCTTGAAAGTTCTCCTTGACCTAGAGAAACATCCACCCAATAGGACACCTTGTCAACCCTCCCATATTCAAGCATGACAAGTCGCATAGTGTGTTTGAGAAATTAATTGTTTTATATAGTGATCTTTGTTGCACGATTCTTTATTGATTGTATTCACTTTTCATGATGTTATTACTTGAGATCCTTGGAGGGCGTGCTCATTTGTCTTTGCAAGACCTAGTTGGTGGAAAATTTTGGGAGAACAAGCCTATCTTGGGATTCCATGGGGATGCAAGCCCACAGATTGGATGTCAAGGATCCACATGATGGATGTGAGATATAAGACTTGGAATGCCTTGATGATGACTTGGACAACATATCCTAACCCTGACTTGCTAAACGATTTTCCTAGGAGGGGAAAAATGTCCTATTTTTGAGCTTGACATCATGCTTGGGGGGCCAAGGCATGGTGGTGAGGTGCCACTCATTTGACACATGGAATTTTTGAGGAGAAGATGGTATTCACCATGATGAGAGTGCTTAGATTCTTGATATGTGGCCTTTGTAGGCTTACCCATGCTTCTCCAACACCAACGACTTCCTCAAAGTGAAAAAATGTCCCCTAAAGGGGAGACATCCTTCTAAAATTACAGTTTTCTTATCTGCAAAAGTGAATTTTAAATGAATTACTTTGTAAAAGGGGGAAATATTAGGGTTGTTGACCCCTAATCTTGTGTTTTACCCCTTAATTTGTGGACAATTCACCCTGGTGACATTTGTATAAATAAGAGATTATAAGATCTCATTTTAACACAACTCTCCCTCCTTGTGAGAGGACTTGGTATGAAATTTTCACTACACTTGGCTCTTTTTATATCTTGTGCACGTTTTTATGGTTAAATTGATGAATGGTTGATGGAGAATTATAGCTCTATCCTTTGATGATGTTTTCTATCTCTTATGGTGGATTATCTTGGAATTTCTCTTGATCTTGGTAAGGTATTTTACTATTATGCTATCATTGTTTCAAGTCAAGTATTGTTATGCTAGAAACTAGGTGGGAATTATAAGGGCATACACCCCCACCATAGTCTTCATTGTTTTATTCTTGATCTCATTGATTATACAAGGGTTTGCTAAGAGAAGTATAAGGGCATACACCCTCTTAGCTTAAACCCTAGTTAGAGAAACTTTCCTTGGGAAGTAAAAGGGATTACACCCACAAGGAGGTAGCTTCTCTAGATATTTGTTTATTTGACTCCATTAACCCAATATTAAAGGCACTAGTCAAACTTTTTTGAATTGGTGATATAAAAATCATTGCCTTGGGAAACACAATTTTTGATCTTTTGAAAGGTTTCTTGCTTGAAGTTGATTTGCCTCATGGAGAGGAGTCTTCCCCTACTAGGGAATCACCTCTCTCTCATTATTTTCTTACTATTACAAACCATAACCTATAGCCATTAGGGATGATCTAACCTATATAATCTACTAGCCATAAATCCTAAACTAACCCTAGACTATCTCCTAATTTTTTCTCACTAACTCTACTAACTAGGGTGCACCTTTTGGGCTAGTTCTTGGAACTTTTCCATGGTTGATTTTGCTACTGCATGCCATTGATTGCTACAACTATAAGGTTGCAATTTTATGCAGAAAACACATGTTTACAACAACCATCTCCTCTTGCTTCTTAAGTGCCATTTTTCATCCTATATTCATTGCTAAGATTGATGTTGATTTACTTACCTAGTTTAGATCTTTGTATGATGATTTAGATGTTTTATTTGATGATATAAA
>ML783854.1:396051-422606 GCA_009831015.1 Picea engelmannii | reverse complement strand
ATTGATGTATTCATAGGAACTTTAAAGGATAACATTCAACATGAGGTTCGCCTTTGGGAACCCAAATCACTGGAGAATGCATTTAAGGTGGCAAGAAATGTTGAAAGTAAAAATATGGCTATGGCTACTAGAAGGACCAATCCCAACATATATAGAGAGAATAATGCTCCTTCTTCTAAAACACTTCAACTTACAAGGTTGACACCTCAACAATTGGAGGAAAGAAAAGCAAAAGGTTTATGCTTTAATTGTGACAGAAGGTACAGTAAGGACATAAGTGTGGTGAGAAGAAATTATTCTACATAGATTGTGAAGAGGAAGAAGAAGAAGAACAAGAACCATCTCAAGATGAAAACGTAGAAGCATTTTCGTCTGAAGAGTTGACTCCCATGATATTGTGTAATGTATTCGCTGGAATTAGCACTCCTCAAACCCTCAAGATCGAAGGATACATCAAAAAGAAAAAGGTAATAGTCCTAATTGATTCTGGCAGTACTCATAATTTCATTCACTATAAATTAGCCAAATCTCTCAATTGATTTGTATATCCAGCACCATAGTTTCAAGTAATGATTGTAGATGGAGGAACTATCAATTGCTCAGGAAAATGCAATACGATCAATCTTACTATGGGGGAATATGTAATGAATAATCCAATTATTGCTATACCCATGGGTGGTGCTGATGTTGTACTAGGAATCCAATGGTTACAATCATTAGGAACATTGGCTTTTAATTTTCAAGAACTTTTCATGAAATTTTCATTGGAAGGAAAAGAAATTGAGTTAAGAGGTATCACAAGGAAACCCGGTATGGTGATAAGCTCTAATGGCATGACAAAATTATTGAAAAAGGAGAATCAAGGTGTTATTGCACAACTATGCTCACTAGATGTTCAAACATCCAAGCCATCTATTCCTCAAGATCTCCAAGGGATCATTGATAAGCATTCCAAAGTATTTGAAGATATTCCAAAAGGTCTTCCACCCACTTGAAATCATGATCATGAAATTCATCTAATTCCTGGGAGTGTTCCTCCTAACATCAAGCCATACAGATACCCTTATGCCCAGAAGAGTGAAATTGAGTGCATGGTTGAAGAAATGTTAGAGGCTGGCATTCTCAGACCTAGCCAAAGTTCTTACTCTACACTAGTGGTAATGGTATTCAAGAAAGATAGCTCATGGTGTATGTGTACAGATTATAGAGAGCTCAACAAGATCACTATTAAAGATAAGTTTCCTATTCCCGTCATTGATGAATTATTAGATGAACTACATGGAGCAATCTATTTCAGAAAATTGGATCTCCTTTCAGGATATCATCAGATTAGAATGAAGGAAGAAGATATTCGAAAAACAACATTTCGAACTCATGAAGGCCATTATGAATTTTTGGTCATGCCTTTTGGCGTTACAAATGCACCTTCCACATTCCAATTTTGGCCTTACAAATGCACCTTCCACATTCCAAGGGTTGATGAATTCCATTTTCAATCCCTTCCTTCGAAAATTTGTGTTAGTATTTTTTGATGATATACTAATCTATAGCAAGTCTTGGGAGCATCATGTGTGACATGTTGAGAAGGTGCTACAACTACTAAAGGAGAAACAACTATATGCCAAACCATCCAAATGTTTCTTTGGATTGAAGGAGGTAGAGTATTTGGGTCATATTATATCTCATGAAGGTGTTAAGGTAGACCCTAACAAGATTAAGTCCATGATGGATTGGCCGATTCCCAAAACATTGAAGAATATTAGAGTATTTTTGGGTTTGACATGTTATTACCGCAAGTTTGTTCGGCACTATGGAAGAATAGCGACACCTTTAATGACACTAAATAAGAAGGATGCATTTTCATGGACTCCAGATGAAACTAAAGATTTTGAACAACTTAAAGAGGTGATGTGCAAAGCTCCTGTCTTGACCACTCCAGACTTCACAAAAACCTTTATTGTGGAATGTGATTCCTCAGGAAATGGACGTAGTGCTGTCCTAATGCAAGAAGGAAGGCCCCTGGATTTTGAAATTCGACCACTCAAGGGAAAGGACTTAGATAAACCCATTTATGAGAAAGAAATGATGGAAATACTACACGCGTTGAAGAAATGACATGCCTACCTAATAGGTACACACTTCAAGGTCAAAACATATAATGATAGTCTTAAATACTTCTTGGAACAAAGACTATCTTCAGAAGAACAACAAAAATGGGTAACTAAGATATTGGGTTATGATTTTGAAATCGTCTATAAAAAGGGGAAGAAAAATGTTGTGGTAGATGCACTCTCAAAAAATGATGAAGATGTTGAGGCCTTTCTCTGTGATATCTCAATCATCCAACCCGATTGGATAATAAAAGCAAGGGTTGAATGGAAGAATGACGAAAAAGTGTGGATTCTCATTCAAAGGTTGCAACAGGATTCCAGTGCATCAGATACATTTACATAGAAAAATGATTCACTATGGTACAAAGATCACCTATATTTATGTAAGAAATCCCAACTCAAACAAAGGGTATTATTGGAATTGCACACCTCTCTAGTAGGAGGGCACTCGGGATTTTTGAAAACCTACCATAGAGTCAAGAAGGATTTTTTTTGGGATGGCCTTAAAACTGATGTTCAAAGGTTTGTGGCAGAATGTTTGGTTTGCGGACAAAATAAGGTGGAAACAATTAAGACCCTAGTTCTTTTACAACCATTAGCCATCCCAAGTCAGCACTGGGAGGATTTCATCACAGGGTTACCGAAGTCTAAAGGAAAGAGTGTCATCATGGTGATTGTTGATAGGCTGACCAAGTATGCACACTTTTGTGCACTCTCTCATCCCTTCAAAGCTAGTACAGTTGCCACCACATTCATGGAGAAAGTTCAAAATCTACATGGAAGCCCAAAGATTATTGTAAGTGACAGAGATCCCATCTTCACTGGACATTTTTAGACATAATTATTTTCTTGTTTGGGTACTCAATTGTCTCATAGCTCATCCTATCATCCTCAATCTGATGGACAAACTGAGATAGTGAACAAATGTCTGGAAGGCTACCTTCATTGCTTTGTCTCTGATAAACAAACACAATGGTTAAAATGGTTACCCTTGGCAGAATGGTGGTATAACACTTCCTTTCATACTGCAACAAAAATGACACCATTTATGGAACTCTTTGGATACCACCCTCCTTCCATCACTTCTTCTCTAAAATAAAAATCTAAGGTTCAAGCAGTGGAAAATCACATCAAGCATCAACAACAAGTTATCCAAATTTTAAAGGACAACCTGACCATGGCACAAAATCACATGAAGCAACAAGTATATCAACATCATAGTGAAAAAGTTTTGAAGTAGGGGATTGGGTGTTTTTAAGACTACAACCATACAAACATATGCCCCTCAATCGAGACAAAAAGGATAATAAATCATCACCAAAGTACTATGGCCCTTATAAGGTGCTGCAAAAGATTGGTACCGTGACATACAAATTGGAGTTGCCTGCATCTTCACGAGTACACGCAGTTTTCCATGTTTCATGCTTAAAGAAGGTTATAGGCGACAAGATCCCAGTTCAAACTATATTGCCAGAACTTGACGAGGAAGGCAAAAAATTTTTAGAGCCTGAAGCCATCACTGACACAAGAGTTCGCTAGCTGAGGAATAGATCCATTTCAGGGTATCTCATTAAATGGAGGAAACTACCGGCTGAACATTCCACTTGGGAAGATGAGTCTTTTATACAAAAGCATCTAGAGTTACTCAAGCGTTGTGGACAACACTTTTTTCTCAAGGGGAGGGGGATGTTAAGCCCTAATATTGGCTCATTACCCCTTAATTGGGGCATATTACATTATTAATGTTATTTTATTTATGTCGGATTTATTCCATTAGTTGTAATTATACCTCCTAGTCACCTATATATACCAAGGAGACATTTTCATTTGGAATCATCTTGGAATTGTACATTTATGTGGGCATAAGGAGATTGCCCCCTCGAAGAGGCTTATTATCTGAATTTCTCTTTTTTTCAAGGTGTTGAGTACTTATTCTGAGGTTTTTCTATGCTATATTGATATTTGGTTCTTAACAAGTACATACTGCCACATGTTAGTCCGTAGAATCCACATCATCTCCATATCAGCACCAAAAAATTCCAAATCCATCTAACATGTGTGTAAATGTGTTGAACCTGCATAGAATAGATCTAGCTAGAAAATACCACACACATTTGCAGAGAGAAATTGAGAAAGAAGAAGCAAGAGAGAAAGAATGGAAGAATTCTCATTAACTGTAATGAATAATGAATAATTTACACATGATATACTATATATAACTCAATCAATGCACACTAGAGGAGAACCAATGTGCCATAGTGGTGGTATAGAGTGATCTAGACACACACCAATAGTTACGGGATTGAACTGCCACTTAGTCTAGTCTCTCAGGCAATTACAGGAGTGAAATGCCACCTAGCTGAGTTAAGTAGTCAACCAGTGTTCAGTTAACTGACTGAAACAGAGTGTAATGAGGAGTGTATCAAGGAATCAAGGGTAATGTGCCAGTATGGTGATGAAACTAATGAAAGTGTGCATTATCATGGTGATGATCCCAATGTTGCATGGTGACAAGACCAATGCAACATCTAGACTCAACTCAACTAGTCAAACTGAAGTGTCAACTAAAGAGAATATTCTCTAGGTGGAATATTCTCCCCTAAAATATAGGAGACTGGATAATGACTAATAAAAAAGGAAACAACTTAGGAAAAATAAATCTTAGGTGTGCGTGAAGTAACTCCAACACCCCCCTGAACATCACTATGGTGAAAATAAAGAATGGGTCCCGAAAACAAGGCCATGTTAGGTACCCAAATACAAAAGATACATTGAAAATAAAGTGAGGAAAGAGGTAAAATCTCATGGGAAACCCACCCCCCCCCTCAAGGTACAATTTATGTAAAAATACTAGACAGTTGCTAGGCTACCATGTCCTTCACTCCAAGACGACTTCACAGAGAGTGGAACTTTTTCTCAGTGAAGGTCTTGGTGAAGATGTCTCCATTTGTTCTGTTGAAGCACAAAACTATAGGTTGATGATCCCATCATGTACTAAGTCCCAGATGTAGTGCATGTGTATCTCGATGTGCTTCGTCCGCTGCCTCTGAAATGGATCTCTACAGAACTTCAGAGTGCTCTAGTTTTCACACTCGATGATGATCAACCGATGAAACTGAATTCCCAACTCAGTAAGAAAACATTGTAGCCACATATCCTGAATGGTTATGTTAACTACCCCTCTGTACTCTACCTCAACTGAAAATAGAGTAATTCCAACTTGCTTCTTTCTCGACCAATAGATAGGCCTGGAACCAATACTGAGTGAGTAACTAGATGTTTACTTGCAATCAATGTTATTTCCAACCTAGTCAGAATCAACAACCCCGATGATATCTAATGTAGAGTCTGTTGCATAATGAATCCCAAAGGTGATGGTGCCTTGTACGTATCGAAGGATATGCTTTGCATCCTTCCAATGTAGCTCATGCGGCTCCTGCATGAACCTAGAAACTATGCCAACTATATAGGCAAGGTATGGTCTGGAGTGTGTGAGATACAACAAGCTCCCCACTAGCTATTTGTACAGTGTGCTATCAACCAATGGAGTGTCCCCTCCATCTTCAAGTTTGACTCCTGATAGGAAAGGAGTCGGACCAGACTTGAAGTCTGTCATGTGAAATATCTCAAGGAGATATCATGCATACTTGGTCTGAGACAGTTTGATGCCTGATGCATCTTAATTGATCTCAATTCCAAGGAAGAAGTGTAGCAGACCCATGTCCATCATAAAAAACATGTCATGTATAATCCTCTTGATTGCAAAAATCACTGAAGTCGAGTAACCAATGATCAACAAATCATCAACATACAAAACTAAGAGTAGAAGTGAATCAACCATCCTGAGCATGTAGACATTCAGGTATGATTTACAATGTACAAAGTTCTATGACAACATGTAGGATTCCATCTTGGCATACCATGCCCTCAGAGCCTTCTTGAGGCCATAAAGGGACTTCTTCAGTTGTAAGACCAAATATGAGTCTTGCATAAATCCCTAGGGCTACTCCATATAGATCTCCTTAGAGAGATCACCGTGAAGAAAAACATTCTTCACATCCATTTGATGGACTTCCCATCCCTTGGTTGCCGCAATGGCAAGTGCCAATCGTATGGAATCCATCTTTTCTACTGGAGCGAAGGTCAGGGATGATTTTAGGGGCTAAATTTCACTCATGGGCTAATTTTTCATGGTTTTTCCAAAAATGAGATTCGTTATTTTAAAAATGATTCGCCCAAATTCTATAGGATAAAATTATTTTACCTTAAAAATCGCCAAAATTTTATAAAAAATATATAAAATACTTAGAAATTTGAATACAAAAATATCGCCAAACATTTATAGCTGACATATGAAGGATTAGTAAGATTCGCCAAGGTTTCTACATTTTAAAATAAATTTTCATCCTTAAAATCATCCTAGGCGAAGGTATCATCATAGTCAATGCCATGCACATGCTGAAATCCTTTGGCAACAAGAATGGATTTGTATCTTTTAATATTTCCATCTTCTACGCTCTTGGTCCTATAGACCCATCTGCATCTAAAAATTTTCTTCTTAAAATGAAGGGGAACCATATCCAGAGTTTGGTTCACGAGGAGGGAATTGTACTCCTCCTGCATGGCGGATTCCCAAAAGGGATTTCCAACAACCTCACCATAAGATTTTGGATCTAAAGACTGAACCAAGAAAATATGCCTGAAGGGAAATGGTTCAGTGGTAGTGAGTGCAACAGGAGGCTCCTCGAAATTAGATTGATTCCTAGTATCGGTTGGATCACCAAAAAGATCCCTTGCATCCTGAAGAGTAGTATGTGCCCACCTGGGCCTCTTCTCTGGCTCTGCATATACATATGGATGTTATGACTCTATATCTAACTGTATTGACTCTATATCTAAATCATCTAAGTCCTCTGAATCATAAATCTCATCTGAAGAAGAGTTGACATGTACATGCTCATCATCTCAGACAGCTGGAAGAATGACGATGTCTGCATGCGGCTGCTGAGGTACATGCGAGACACTTTCCTCAAATTGGACACTTTTCTCAATGATGATCCGGTCCGAGGAAATATCAATAAGTATATATCCCTTCACTCCATCAGGGTATCCAACAAAAATACACTCAGTGCTTTGTGGATCGAGTTCCTTCCTCTTTTCAGAGGGAATCCAGGCCCATGCACGTGAACCAAAAATATGAAAGTGGGTCACTTCCGGTTTGAGGCCACTACAAGCCTCATAGTGGGTCTTATCCTTGATAGATAAATGGGGAGATTTGTTTTGGATGTAGGTTGCACAATTAAGTGCTTTGGCCCATAGTCTTTGTGGTAGTGACTTTGCATGCAACATGGAAGATGACATATCTTTTAGACATATGTTTTTCCGCTCAACAACTTCATTTTTCTGCAAAGTATAGGGAACTGTGTGCTACAACTGAATCTCTGCCTCATGAAAAAGATTTTGGATCTCATGATTGACATACTGATGCAAGAGCATCACTCCAAGCCAGCCATGCGCCAGCCAGCCAACCATCACAGTGCACATTCAATGAAGAAGGAGAGGCGCAACCCTCTCGTTTCAAATTTTGAATTTGAAATTTGTATTAAATGTTTGTAAGGATGGTAGAGATAAAGTTGTGCCTTTGAGTAGGCTGTAGTTAAAGAAGGCCTTTAATGGTTGTAAGGTTGAATCTAGATCTGATCTGGACTAGACAACCATTCAATGTAAATGAATGTAGTTGATGAGAGTAGGTGATATGGAGGGAAGAGCTCAAAGAGCCCCCTCATGTAAAACATCTTTTTTGATCTCATTAGGAGGGTTAGAGTAGAGGAGAGAAGGAGTGGAGACTCTATCAAAGTCTGATCTCAAGAACACCTTGTAAAGGAGGCATTTCATATTAATATAAAGAGCAGATTTCCTGCATGAGTTTCGGTGTGTCTTTATGTGTTTATGAATGTCTTTGTGTGTTTTCATATGCTGTAGATGTGTGTTAGTATGCATTTGTAGGGACAGATAGATGCTTCTATCTGTAGGTTCTTTTACTTTTAGGTTTGGGGTTCTTTGAGGCTTCATGCCAAGAGGGTGTGACATAACGCTGCGGGTTCTGAAAGCCAGTGCATAGATGCACTCTTGAATTCTGCGGAATTTGGACGAAGACGTGTCAGGAGGGTGCACCAGCTAAAGTCATTGACTCAGGAGGAAACCTCAAGGTTGCTGAACACCTTGGAGGTGAGGCTGTGCAGAGGAGGACATAGAAGAAGACATAATCACTGAGGAGTTCTATGGAGCTCTGCCGGGAGGGCATCGAGCAGGTGCAGATAGTGCATAGGAGAACTCTTGTTTGAGTTCAGAAAGGAGAAGAAGTGTTAGGAAGAAGACCTTCAAAAGGTTACTGAACACCCTGCAGGCTCAGCAAGGAGTGCTTGAGCAAGAAGTTGCCAGAGGGCATTTCCATCCTTTCAAGGAGAGAAAGGGACAGAGACCATTGAGGTCTAAGTAGTTGAAGCTCAAGGAGGACAAAGACCAGTGCAAGGAGTGCACCAGACCAACACTTGAGTGAAGTGTTGATAGACAACCATCTGAAGGCTCATCAAGTATAAGGAGTGAGCGCATGAAGATTTTGTTTCAAGTCAAAAGCTCAGGACAGATAACACCTTTGAGTGTAGAGACCCTGCAAGAGGTTGTAGAGGTTGAGAAAGAGAAGACCCTTTGGAGGGTTCAGAGTTGTAAATCTCAGGAGGGACAGTGTCCTTAGAATGCAAGAAGGAGCCAAGGTTACAGGCTTTGCAATGGAAGCAAAGGTCGATGCCTTATGGAGTGAGAAAATATTCCAAGGTGAAGGAAGAAGCATAAGATCAGGAGCGAGCTAAAGTTTCCATCGATTCAGGCACTGGAGGAAGATCTGGACTGTTGAAGTTTCACGTCCAAGCACAGGTAGGAAAGTGTTGCGCAGGAGGAATAGATCTGGGCCATCATATCTTGGGTGGATAGCTGACAGTCGTCAGATCTGGGATAAGCTGCACGCAAGTTAATCTCGTAGGAGAATTCCACTATTTCAGAATTCGGGGATTAGAGCAACCAGGACTTGGAGTTGTTGCATCATGGATTTCCGATCCTCGAATTCCCGAAAGAACAGAGACCGTCCATCATGGAGAGGATGTGTGGAAAAGATATGGAAGCCATCAGATATTCGGACATCGGGAGCTCGAGACGTAAGAATCAGGAAACAGGAAGTCTCAACTCACGAAGTCCTGAAGACATCAGAGTCATCCATCTACGGAGGATGCGTGTCATGAGATCCTCGTATTTCAGGGATTCGGGCATCGAAGAGCGGAACAGAGGAGTCTTTCGAATTCGCAACTTGCGAAGTCCCAAAGCGATCAAGGCCATCCATCTGTCGAGGACACATGGCAGTGATCGGGGAGCTACTGGGAGTTCGAATACCAGGAGTTCGAAGGACCAGTAATCAGTGCCATTGGGGTCGTGGGCTCCCGAAACACCGAGAGTATCAGGACCATCCAACAAGAGGACACGTGGCAGCGATCGAGGCATCGAGAAAATACCTTAAAGGGTTATACCGGATTTTGGCATACCGGGGATCCCGTAGATGAGAGCAGAGAAAAGGGGTTGCAACGGGGATTGCGAAGTCCCAAAGCATGAAACCCTGAAGCGTTGAAGGGACACGATAGGAAGCCGACATTTCGGCATATCGAGATTTGGGATTTCGTAAGTCCTAAAGACAAGAAGTAAGGGCTCTTGGGGATGAAAACCTCGAAGTCCCGAAACACGACGTAGCGAGGAGTGGGGCTGCATTCACACATATTATCAGGATTTCGGGAATCGACATTTCGTCCATCCCAGGGAGAAGGAGTTGGAACACTTCTCATCGAAAGTCCCAAAGTCGCGAAACACGACGCATCCTTTGGAGGAGAAATAAACCAAGGATTTCAGGATTTTGGGGATCGATATTTCATCTATCCCGAAGACAGAATCAGGACGCTTGGCATCAGAAGTCCCAAAGTCGCGAAGCGACGCGCCTTTGGAGGTAGGTTGTGGTTACGAGGAAGGTGGTCACATGGAACAGGGTTTAGCCGGGGGCTAACCACCATTAAGGCCATTTCGGCATATCGGGTTTTGGAGGATCAAGGAGGCAAAGACTCTCGACAACAGGACTTGCGGAGTCCCAAAATTTGAAATCCCTTTTTTTGGGAAAAGGTCACGGTCATGTTGGAGGTCGTGGGGAAGTTGAAGGACCTGTGGATCGAATGTTGAGGTTCCGATAGGGATTCAAAAGAGCTGCTTCAGCTCAGGGGAGATTTGAAATGATCCTGTGAGCGGATCTTAGCCTGAGGGCTGCAGGATTTGCATCACATACTCTCCCCCATTATCAGTTCGAAGGACTTTGATTTTCTTTCATTATTGTGTCTCAACCAGGGATTTGGAATCTTCGAGGTGTTGAAAGACCTCACATTTTTTCCTGAGAAAGTAAATCCATGTAAAACGTGAGAAATAATCAACATAAATGAGAACAAACCTCACTTTTCTGATTGATGGATGTGGAAAAGGATCCATGAGGTCACTGTGGATTATATGTAAAGGCACGAAAGCTCTCTAAGACTTTCATTTGTCGAATTTCTCTTGAGGGTGTTTCCCAAGAACACATCCCTCACATACACCCTTGGAGAAATGGATGTTTGGTAGACCATCAACCAATATTGTCTTGCTAAGATGTTTCATATATATGAAATTCAAATGTCAAAACCTTTTGTGCCATATCCTACTACTTTCATCAGCATGGGTAAGGAGTAAAGCGGAATTTGGTTCAATAAATTCAGAAAATGTATACAATCTAGATTGATGATTTACCTCACCAATAGAAACCCTTGAATTGGTTTTCATGTCACATATGTCTAATGCATTTGGTGTGAATATGAATTTCTTTCTGGTGCCAGAATTCGTCATCTGATACACGGAGAGAAGGTCGAAAGAAAGTTTGGGAACATGCAACACATTCTCGAATCTTCCGTTGGTGAGTTCAATCCTTTCTTTTCCGATGACTTCGATTGGAGAGATGTCCCCCATCAGAATGGGAGGACCTTTGTATGCATCCAATGAATAATAGACTTCTTTTGTGGCAGACATGTGATGTGATGCTCTTGAATATACGATCCAAGCATCGAGAGAAGAGTTGATGACAATCAAGGCATGGCTATAATTTCCTTTCTTGGTATTCTCATCCATGCACCTTTGGGCCTTTGATTTTTCCCATGTTGATGAGATTGATTTTCTCTTGTGTCAGGGATTCGATAAAGTCCTCAAGAGAAGGCATCTTCTAGGTGGCTCCAGAGGCAAATATGAATGAAAGGAATTTTGATACGAAGACATAGAATTCAGGACCAATTTTGGAGAGAATGGTGATAACCATTTGTTTCTCCTCCTTAGACTTATCAACCCTGCAAGCTTTGAGTTGTGACAGTAAATCCTTGAATTTTGTAAATAAATATTGGATATTGTTGAATATTTTGGGATCCAATGTGAGAAATTCCACCTCCAACATGTGTCCCCTCATCTCATATTGCTTTCCAAAGATCCTTTCCAAGGTGGTCCAAGATTCATTGGGAGTGTTACATGAAGATATGTTAAAAAGGAGATCAGGAGAAATAAGACTGCAAATTGTTCCTGAGTGCTGCATCCATTCGATTTAAATACTTGGATTTTTCTACGGCGGATGTCAGTTCCGTTTCTGTATTCAAGTTTCACCTGTACAATCATCTGTTTTGGAGATGAATGATTATGCTCTCCTTCTATGAAAATTAGTTGTAAGGTGTAAGAATGCATTCTTTTTGGAAATCCATCTTTCTGTTGTCTTCAATATTTTGTAATTGCAAAACATTTGGTGTATCTTTTTCTTAACAGACCGTCGAATCATATACCATGTAAATGTGTTGAACCTGCACATAATAGATCTATATTGAAAATACCACACACATTTGCGGAGAGAATTTGAGAAAGAATAAACAAGAGAGAAAGAATGGAAGAATTCTCATTAACCGTAATGAATAATGAATAATTTACACATGATATACTCTATATAACTCAATCAATGTGCACTGGAGGAGAACCAATGCACCATAGTGGTGGTCTAGAGTGATATGGACACACACCGATAGTTACGGGAGTGAACTTCCACCTAGTATAGTCTCTCAGAAAGTTATGAGAGTGAACTGCCACCTAGCTGAGTTAACTAGTCAACCAGTCTTCAGTTAACTAACTGAAACATATTGTAGTGATGAGTAGATCAAGGAATCAAGGGTAATGTGCTAGTCTTGTGATGAAACCAAGGAAAGTGTGCATTATCATGGTGATGATCCCAATGTTTCATGATGACAAGACCAATGCAACATCTAGACTCAACTCAACTAGTCAAACTGAAGTGTCAACTGAAGAGAATATTCTCCAGGTGGAATATTCTCCCCTAAAATATAGGAGACTAGATAATGACTAATAATGACTAATAAACAAGGAAAAACCTTAGTAAAAATAAATCCTAGGTGTGTGTGAAGTAAATCCAACAGTGTGTCACGCTCAGAGGTTTCCATGTGTCATGTTGACATCAGCATGACATCATGCTGATGTCATCATCCGTACTGCTGATGTCATGAGCAGTACTGCTGATGTAATCAATTGAATTTGACTTTTTTCCTATTTTGGAAAAAATTGAGAACGCGATATCTTTTCCATACAAACTCCATTTTAAAAAAAGAATATACTTCCAGAATCAACATGAAGAGCACTACACGATGGCGCTAGTTTCGTCTGAATCTGAGAACTTTGATTTTTTGGCCATTATGGATCCATTTTGGATCACCCCTATTATACTAAACCCACATAGTAATGTTTGATTAGTTCTCGAGGATAATATTTTGATGACTCACTGAATAAACTGTGATGGATACTATCATGTTCACTTCTATGCCAAGGTGATTATCATTTGGGGCGTTAGCATTTCTCTTTCTAGTATCAAACTCCATTATGACCAATCTATTATTTGAATATTCATTAATCGTAGACTTGGAAAATATAAGATATTGTCCATAACTATTCTTAGGCTCATCATCTTTCTCATTCATTATAATGGAAGACAATTTTTTTTAATGGGTACAAGTGGGGTCTTGTTATCATTGAGCCTTTATAAGGGTATCCTTGCACCTAATTTTCCAAGGTTTCATTCGAATGCACTCACAAATTAAAGTTTATAGGAAGTAGGATGAAAATGCATATTAACCACAAAAATGGAAGAAACTTAAACTTTTTCAATCCTAAGATAATTAAATAAATGAGACTCTGCATAAAAATGTAGAAGTCCATGACCATCATCATCACTTTCATTATTTCCACATATTGAAATTTTTATGTTTTGTATCTTTTTATCTAAAGACTTAATCCAATAAAATATAATGTTATAGTTGTCCCCCTTTGATAATTTTTAATTAACACCCCTTATATAGAAGCTTATCCTTTGAGAGTGTGGGCTCTCTACATGTGTGATAGAGCCTTCGATACCTGAAGAAAAAACTTCAACAAGGTCAGCTGATACCTCTTTCTAAAAGAAGCCTATAGTAACTAGAACACGAATCAAATCAAGGTTGATTCCCTCTTTCTGAGAGAATCCAACAACCTTGTCTTGGTAATCTTCAATACTCTCATCGAGAATTTTATTGTAACAACAAAATTCACTTGTAATATTATGTTCTTGTGGTTTCCTCAATATTTTCATCACATCCCTTATGCCACTCACTAAATTTTTCTCTCATTTAATGGTGTTATAGGACGTACAAGAAAACATGTATTTATCAGATCTATCTTCATCAAGTGAGGGAAGTTCAAGTATAATAGAGTAAAGTGAGACATCTAGTAGCTCTAAGAAGTGGAGATCAACTAGAGGTGAGAAGATCAAATGAAAATTCTATAGACACATGAAATTTTTTCTTCCTAAATGGGGTTCATGTTCTTATGATGATGAGAGCATAGATGGCATCGAGGTTCCCTTGAGGTACAAACATATAATGAAATGATGGGTTCCAAAGGATCTTCCTGAAATAAACACTTATTTTTGTGTCAACGAAATGATATACCACATTGCTCCATTGTCATTACATGGTTTGAGGCTATTTTCCATGGAGGGAATAAAGGTGTTTTACAGTGGATTAACATAATTGATGGAGTATGCCAGACCTTGTTACATATAGAAATATTGGATACATCTAGTCCAATATACAGAAAGTATGTGAAGATATGGTGTGGCTACAAATTATATACAACTAAAAGACAAGGATCAAAATAAAGGAGAAACTATGTATATTGACGGAAGGCCAAAAGAAACATGGAATATTGCAGTATTTATAAACAACACACAACCCACAACCATAAATAAGCAACTCAATTGCATATTTGAGGGGTGTGAATGAAATCGTGTATTCGTATGTGCAATCAAATCAATAGCTGTAGAGGAAGAGTTGTTGATTAATTATAATTTGAATCGAATAGAGATAGACATTGCTATTATGGGGGCGATACGTATACTATTTTGCCCAACCTGTAAGAAATGAATCTTATATTATATTATTTTCATCATGTTCTTTAGTCACTCTTTACTTTGATATTTTCAACATGCCATGTTTTTGTCCAATGCGTATTCATGAACTAAATTTATTTCTCATACATTTTAATTTATTATATTTTTTCTAATTCTAATATACACTTTTCCTAGGGTGAAGGGGGAAGGAAACATCCTCATAGAAGTCCACATATCCTCCTGAGGATGTTCTTACCGAGGAAGAATTTTTTTCCTCCACGAACCCAAAACAAACATTAAGGAATATTGTGATAAAACAAAACAAGGAATTCCATTCTTTGATTCATATTCGACCATAGACAAATGAGATAAAAGAAAGAATTAGTGCCTTGATGGAAATAATTGAACGCTATGGGTAAGAAAGATCTTTAATTATCCCATTTTTGTTTATTTATTTTGGATTTCAATTTGTATACTCTTACAAATAGTCCTTCATTAAAAAATCTTTATTTTTACAGGATTTTTTGCGGAGTTTTGATCCCCAGTATGTGCCTATGAAGGTCAGTGTTGCTGTCAATGCCATTTCTACACTGGAAAAAAATCATACAGGTACACCCCCTAGGGTCACTGTTGATGTTGATACTATGCCAATATCTCATACTGGTACACCCCACAGATTTGATGTTGGTACTACAATACCCAACCCTGACCAACACATGCCACAATTTGCACGAGATGCTCTAGACGCAGAACATGACATTGCACATTTTGAAGAATGATTTCCTGTATCTTCTAGTGTAACTAGAACATGAACACTACTGGTTACATTTTGGTAGACAATGAGCTCATCCCTATGAAAATAGAGAAGGTTCCAAGTATTTAAGATGTAATTAATTGTTGTCTACATTAATATATTTGAAATTTATGTATAATCTGCAATTTTTATTTTAAAATAATGATAATATCATTTTGTAGGAAACGATACATTTTATATACACATGGATGACCTTTCCTTGGATATATTTGGGCCAACCATGCACACAAGGCGGAATTACCAAAGTTCGTAGTTAAATTATGAGTTCATTAATAAGTTGGTTGGTGTTGGAGCCACTGTTTACAAATGGTTGAAATATAATTCTTGCAATCAAAAATTTGCCCCGACATGCGAAGTGGAAATAGCCGTTATAGTCCTAAATCATCATCGCCTAACCATTAAGAAAGTCTATCACTTTTCTTTACCTCGCACTTTCACGCTTCGGGAGTTACAAGTTGCAAGGTTTCCAAACTCTGATATGTGAAGTCGCGAGACGACTTCAAAAGTCACCCGGGTTAGTGTTGGGGGTAAGTCTCTTTAAACCATAGTCAAACACTGTCAGGGTTTCGCGACTTGACAATCGCTCTTCCAAAGAACTATACCTTCGTAGCCCCGAGTTGTGAAGTCGTGATATTCTTTAAGAACTTAAGGCAGATTACGTTTTTTAAACTAAATTGCATCATCGCGATTTCAGGTTTTGGGAGCTCAAAGGGAAGGGGTGATTTATCCCGATACGGTGAATGCCAAAAAAGGAGATTAAAGACTAAAACAAAACCTAATTAAAGGAGCTAATCCGGATCAATAAATGCATTAATACAAATTTAATACGCATCGTCTACGGAGTAATTTTAAATGTCTTTGCGCTACTTTATGTTGCGACTTGTAAAAAAGTTATGGCATTTATTTGAGATACAACGAAGTGATAGATAAGGATATTTATTTTACTGCTAAATATTTCATTAAAATGAATTGACCGTTCTATTCACAAGGACATCGGGGTTTTAAATGGTTAAGACAAAGGAGTTCTTTCTTTCATTATTTCAAATTTCATTTCTATTTTTCACAAAGAAGCTTTTTCATTAGGCTAAATTTTGTTTGTATCTACATCTTTACTACATGAGAGTTGAGTACAGAGTCCTCTATCATGGCTCCATGAAAAGCGTCCAAGGCGATTGCTGAGAGTTCAAGGCAAGGCTCAGATACTATTTCCGATACTTCACTCTGAAGTATTGATACCGTCAAAACTTGGTCATACGTCTCCGACATTCTTCAGTCTGAATTGGTGGATTGTTCAGATGATTCCAGCGATAACGAGAAGGATGATTTGGCCACCAAATACAAAATCGTCGTTCAAGCGAAGATGCACAAAATAGTGGCAAGGCCATGACTCCTTCCCTATTATGATATGATCATATGGGCGCTAGACCATGTGGATATCCCGACCAGGACTATTATCAGCAAGTAATAGGAGACGATTGGGAATTTTCGACCTGAACATTTGTAGACAATGTATCAACTGTCACCCATGCCAAACTTCGCGTACAATGCCGAGTTTCTGGAATATTTCAAGTGGAAGGAATGCCAACAATACGACATAAACTTGTCTAATCTGATCAAAGATTGGGTCTCGCACCCCGCAAAATTCAGGGTGGATGGTAACATAGTTTATTCAATCTCTTCCTTAGAACGACAATTCAGGTATATAACAATGATGACCTGTAGGTTGTATGGGAGGGAGGACACCGCACACTTTTACCTCCCGTGGGTGCCCTTGATTCACATAGTCGCTGAAGGTTTTTCCTTCGACTGGGCCAAACTGTTGTCAGATAGTCTAACCAATCGGATTAATGAATATCGAGCGCCGAAGGCGAATGGGAAAGCCGCCTCATTTTTCATGTTCGCCTACATCATGGACGCTGTTTATTTCATGACGCCTTTCCCTCTAATGAGCTAGAGTTGGAATCCATTTGATGTTGAGCCTATCCATGTCTATCACTCAAAACTTTGGGAGGATAAGGCCACATAATTCATGTACGATATTTTCAATTGGGTAATGGTACCGATGCATGTCTCCATCTTCGGTAACCCACCGCCCAGGGTTTTAGATAGCATCGCCACCACTTGAGTAGTGTGGTTGACTGGTATATAGAAGCAAAATTTTCATACATCAGGGTTTTCAGTGCCTCTGTGCCCCCGTATGATCTACCACTATTTATGCCGGATAGGTTGGTATGTCGCGAAATCGCTAGGCAAACCGTGATCAGTGGCATAAGCAAAGAGATTAAAGGTTTTTCGAAGAAGGTATGGTCGCCCTTCCCCATTCATTTGAATACATATTCTTTATTATATTTCAGATACGCAAAAGATGAGGCAACAACCTTAGAGGATATTAAATTGGTCCACATTGAGTTTAAGAAAAACGACCCAGACAAGGTCATGGGTAATCACATGGAGAGTTATGGCCTAAAAATATATGAACATGAGCATTCACCTCATGACGACATCTTCCAAGGGGTGAGATCTTATGCTGAGGCCCTAAGTCGGATTCAAACCCTATCACCCGAGGAGATGGCCGATTTCTTCAAATTTCAAGAACATCGACGAAGCTGCCTTCCCCCAGTCTTACAGGGTAAGAACCCACCGACTACAGATGTACAGAAAATGGAAGACAAGGGCTCCAAAGATTCAGGACCTGACCAAGGGGAAAATCAGGAAAAGAAAAAGCAATTTGGGGACCCGACACAGGAAGCCGAGACCCCCACTCTCCAAGCAATCTAGCCTCGGTTGTTACCCTGGGGAAATCATCCAAGGAAATCAACATTCCCATCATTTCTGTCACTCCCCTATAGTCCACGAAGGGGACCCCCGGCAAGGGATGGATTTTCAGCGAATAACCAATGCCTATTACTGTAGAAGATTTGCCTCCAAACGAATTTTTATTCAATAAGAAGAGAAAGGTCGTTGTGAAGTAAGAGCTTTACCGAGAAGAGGGCACGGTAGCCAAAAAATTGAAAATCCTAGCCGATGGAAAATCCATGAAAATGAGGAATTCACAACTTAGATAGCAGGGACGTTGGCGGCTTTTGCTACAACCAACCAATACTCTGTCGGATCCCTAAAATAACAATTATAGCGGAAGAAACGCTTGATCAGAACTTTGTAGGCTAATCTAGCTACAACAGAAGCTACTTTCAAAGATCAGGTGAACACATGTTTAGAGCTAGTCAGAGTAGATGATCAAAAGGAAATTGAGTGGCTCAAATCTAATCTCGAACAAACATAGCTTCCGGACCAGACCAGTCAGTCACAGATAAGCCAATAAGAAGAATTGATAGGGCAGTTACAGGACAAGTTAAATTTCGTCGAGAACCGGGTGATAGATATTGGGATATTCCAATCCCAATCTATCGAAATCCAAAAAAGAGTGTCAACAACTCAACACAATTTTCTTTCTAAAGTGGAAACCATTCAAAACCACTGCCAGATCATTGATCAAGTGCTAGAAGAAATCTCTTTGAGAGAAAGAGAAGATGGGGTGGCTTGGGTTGCTTTCCAAAAGGCTGTCATAGCCACGAAGAAAAAGGAAATGGGCAGTAGTTCCAAGCTCTCCATCCCAGAGTAGACCAGAGGTAACATCTTGCTGAAGGCATGGGAGCAAAACATATTAGAGAGCATAGAACGCGCTAAAGAGGTAAGAAACTCTTGTGAAGAAACCTTCAGCTTGATAGATGAAAGTTTGTTGAGTCTCGATAATGAAAGCAGACTTGGGACACTAGGCCAGATCGATATAGCCAAGCACCTGCTAAATATCAAGGAGAACAAGGAAAAAGAGTGGGATGAAGTATCACAGATCAACCAGACTGACATAGTCCAAGTGGATAAATGGTTAATAAAACCAAGTATACAATAATGTTCTATCATCGCTGAAGACCGACAAGTGGGAGGAAGGTTTCCATAGTTAGCAAAGGATTGTTACACTTTCGAGGCAAACCACCAAGCAAAGCCTTCCAGGTTGATAGCCCAGTTGGTGGAGAGGTGCGTCACTTGCACCAAGTAGGCGAAAGGACAGGTTCCCGATACCAAATAATGAAAAGTGTCTGCCTGTTCTATTTTTAGAACCGGAAGAGTAAAGAAAAGAAGGTGTTCCACCCACATGAAAGATGACAAAGGAAAAGAAGCGAAACGCTTGAACTTCTCATTTTGTAACCTAAAATTTCGGGAACGATTGAAATTCAAATGTTCAGAAGTTTGTATATATAGGCATTTTGAAGAAGGAAAGTGGGGGTCAGACCTTTTTTGGTCGATTGTAATAGATACTTTTTCGTTTGAAAATTAATACAAAGCAATCCGAAGATTCCTGATTCTGTCAAGACTGAGTTATGAGTTTGTTATCTTATATTCAATTTCATTTTGCATATATATGTTTGATGAATGCTTCACTGCAATTTAGTATAACCTCTACTGTGGTGATCAACTTTTAGACATCTAATCATTTGTAGTTTTTCCTTTGTATCGACTATCAGCAGATACAAGACCTGTGAACTTTGTTTTTTTAGATCTTTATATTTTATGATTCGTCATATTTCTTCTGGTCTTTTTCTTCTTATGTTTATAGGGTGAGTTTCTCCCTTGATAGGAGCCTCGCATTATAGACAAATTAATGTTTTCTCACATTTCTCAGATGATTTATTAAAAATTAACTCAGTTACGAGAAAAGGCCTTTGGTTTGCATTCTATCTGTGTTTTCGGATTCGAGAGTACTCTTTTTACGATCCAAAATTTGGGGCAACATCCTAAACCTCGAACTTTCCTTTAACTTTATCTATTCCTCTATGACTCTCCCCGTTGCTAGACATCCCAATATTGAACCTAGCTTGATAGATCAAACCATCATCACTTTGAACCTTTTCGACACCATACTTAAAACAACCACCACGGGGGTAGAACTCGAACGTTCATGGGCTGCCATTGAACGTGATATAAGCATCCATGAACTTTTGGAAGCGAGACAGAGACAACTTAGAAATCAGCCTTAGCTTCCTTTCCCAAAGGTTGCTCCTCCCCCTTTTTTATCTTTCACACCACTTTTGGATGCCTAGACCTTGTACTTTCTAGCCTTAAGTACATACTCTGGAACAACAGTTGGCATGTTTGGTGAGGGTACCTTCAATAAATATGGAGTCTCCTCAAAAGTAGGAGCACATTTAAAATATCTGCGGGACCAATATAGGGTTCATTTGCAAAAGAACCCTAGGTATGAGACTCCTCCAATGATTCCTTAGAGGGAGTGGAAGGCCCTACAGAACGATGCAAAGGAGAATATGCTTATAAAAGAAGGAAAGAAACCACCCGACTTAGGAAGGTACGAGACACTATTAAGAATGTAATTATGATTCTTTATCATCATTGTGACATCTAATTATGTATTTGAAACATTTCAATACAGGCTCCCATACAAATCCAAATCCACGAAGGCCAGGATAGAAAATCATGGGCATCATAGAATTGGCCCAGGTGGTTACTCAAAATAGGTCATATGAATTGTAAGTATAAAAAAATCAATTGGATCAAAATAGTATATTGTTAACAATTTTAATTTAGTTGTACATAAGAAGCGAAATTCATGTTCTTATGCAAAATTATACGGAATGGACTACAAAGAATCTCCAACACAGGAATTCCTCAAGATTTCTTTCAAGCACAACTTTAAAGCCATGGTTGAACGCATAAACATATTGGGGGAAACTGAACCTTCCAACACTCAAACCGACACCCGGGTAAATAAAATAAAATAATATTATTTATAGTTTATTACTTGTACAATCTATTGATTATTTGTTTTGGCCATAAAGTATTGTGTTTGTCTGTTTTAAGCATGAAACCAACATAGAAACAAGTGTCCCCACTAGAGGAACACAATTTACTGATGGTGGAGCGAAACCCAAAGAAAGCAGTGTGCAGTTTGGTATTGGAGGTACTTCACGTGATATAAAAAAATTGAGTATGGATTGCACATAAAATTATTTAATTACAAACAATGTATTAATTATAACCTTTCATATTTCAACTCCAGAGCATGTAGATGATGAGGCTATAAAATAAGACAAACATATGGTTGCATCCCAAATTATTCTTCTTTCCTCCACTACTCAAGCATGTTAAGATAACTCTGATGCATTTTTTTATTAATGAAATACTTGTAATAATAATAACTTCAGATATCAATTTAACATTTGTTTCTTATTGCATTTGATGATTTTCACCCCTCCTTGCAGCAACCTCAACGTCGTGAGTACAGGACCGGGTCGTCAATAAGGCATGCATAGGTCAAAACAATTGAATGGGAAGAAGGATATGAAGAAACCCTTTCTCAATTCATGTCAAAAATAAAGAAACTAAAAAATAATTGATTGTACTAGCTATATAATACAAAACATCATGTACCATATTCTAAAAACATATTTTTGATGATAAAAATTATTGAGACGAATCATTTTGTGTCTATAATGAATGAATGAATTTTATATGCTAATGAATCACTATTATATGTTTCTTTATGCACATATGTTAATGATGACTATTATATGTTTATCATAGATAGATTGGGTACTAGGAATTGAGAGTGATGTGAGGGGGGTAAGGGGCCATAAGAGATTCCACCTTCACATGGTTGGCCCTATTCAGTAGAGAATAAATTTGGATTTGGATAACCTTGGAGCAATCCTCCCTAATCCAAAATAGCAACATCAAAGTCAATGTTGAATTCACTGCTGCTTCGTCAAAACTAGGGAGGTTTTCTCCAAGATTAGTTTGCTCCAATAAATTATTCTCGAAACCAAGAGGAGCTCATTCAGGCATTCATGCACTCAAGTCTTTTTAATTACCATTTAGTCATAAAAAAATTGTTAATTTATTTTATTATTGTTTGTGTGATGGTTACATTTCTATAACATATACTGGAGGAGATCTATTGGAGAAACATTAAACGAATATCATACAACCATCGAATATCCATGTATTTAAGTTGTTATTCCATTTCTAATTGCAATTTATTGTATGATTCTAATGATGATTTATAGTGTGATTATGGTTCTTGTCACTCACATGCATTCCTTTTCTAGTCCTCACTTCCCATAACTATTTCATATCTTTATTGTCACAAAAATTTGGTTGTTTAGTGATTTTGATCGTGATGTTTAAAAATATAGGATATCTCCCAAAATATAAACACTTGGTTCCAAATAGTAAAGGTTTTCATCAGTTCCCAATTGATATCAATTAATATTTTTTTCTTTATTGAACAAGTGCCCAAGATTAGAAGAGAGATGCCTTCCAAACTCAAAATAAATTCTAAGGAAATGTAGACATCACTTCTACATGGCTTCCTCATATAGAGAGGACAATTGTCTACATAAATAAAAGAAAATGAATTTATCTAGAACATACTAGGGAAAAAGGGAAGGGTGCATTGGAGAGCCATAAATCCTAATCCAACAATATTTTTCATCCACAAAGTAATATACTTTTCCATCTAGAAAAATAATCACATCCTTGGTTATGTAGATAAAGGTATGATGTGTGATGTATATTATCATTTTAAATATAATTATATGTCTAAACCTATAACAAATTTCATACTTGTTTTCATTTGTGAGGTTATAATATTGGAATTTCACTAGATTTTGTTCATGCTTCGCTTGCCTGGATTTTGGAAACCCTAGGTACTAATTCTAGAAACATAACACATTTGCTAAGAAAGAAATGGCATGAAAGTTTTAGTTTCTTGGAAATTCCTAAGTGGATGGTCCACAACATTTGATATGACAACCCTCAATCAAATATTGTAGTTTTTCCCTCCTTAGTGAGCCAATTGATTATAAAGAAGATTTTTCTTGAGAACCTAGTAGTGGTTTCTTTCTCTCATTAATTGCTTAAGGTTTAAAATGGTAATAAGTACTCAATATTGATTCACTCCCCTCTCAGTATTGGTGAATATTCCAACAATGAATGCACCTTTAGTTTTCTGATTTCACCCAAGATGATTTATACACATTGGAAATATTTTGACTATTTGGCAGTCATATTCTACTTTGGAATTCACCAAATTTGTGCTATATTTGCTGCAAATCTAGACAAAACCTTTAGAGATGATTCATGGCACAATATGGTCCCAGGTCTTCTTGTACTTGTCCTCCATTTTACCTATCAACCTACAAATTCAATTGCTACTCGGAAAACTTCTGCAACACATAAGGTAAATAGTAACTTTGTCATTTTCATGTTAAAAACCTTTTCTCCAATCTCTAGACCACTGCTTGTTCTAGAAAAATTAATGGAAAAGAGACCTAGGGTATGAATTAAAAAAATTAACCTTATACAACATTATTCCCTATATTCCTATCTTCATTTTGTATGATTCGAGTTTTAAAGTGACAAACCAAACCGAAAATACTCAAATTCTCATTGCTAACCTCCATATCCTTGTTACTAAAATCATTGTAATTCGATCTATTAGAATTCAAGTTTTGTGAACTTTTTTCTTCAGGTATGTCTGAGAGAGACTCTACATATTGCAAAAAAGACATATTTTTGTAATCCTAGCTTTAGATATGAAAAATCCTGGAAAGTCATCTTAGAAAGTCTTTTAACTAGTAGGATTTGTGAGAAGGTTACCCTTTTTCTTTTACATTTTGAGTATACAACATGTTCCTTTAAGGTGACATTCTGACCCATTAAGGAGGATATCTGAGAGAACATATTTCTCTAAGACAATGTGCCTTTAAGGAGACATTCTAACCTTTTATTTCTCTGTTGACCTATTACTAATATAAAATAAAAAAATAGTGGCTCATGACATAGAAAGACCAATTTGATTGCTTATATCTCAACACGATATTTCAGACACCAATAACAATGTCAATCATTTCCACTTTTGGAAATAAAGGGGAAATTAAAACCTTTTTAAACAATAGAACTAATATGGTAATTGATATGGGACGCATGAAAGCATTATTGTCCCCACTTATATTAGAAAACCATTTGGTCATTCATCACTGAAGGCATGTATTGCAATGGATGACATATCAAGAGGAAAGGTTCTATTGTTGGTCTCATCACCAATAATATTGAGCCTCAATAGAAAATTGTTGAAGAGTTAATCTTTGAAGAGAAGGTTGAAAGGGTGATTGAGGGACGAGACATTTTGACCCATTAAGGAGGATATCTTAGAGAATATATATCTCTAAGTCAATGTGCCTTTAAGGAGACATTCTAACCTTTTATTTCTCTATTGACCTATTACTGATATCAAATAAAAAAATAATGGCTCACGACACAGAAAGATCAATTTGATTGGTTAGATCTCAACACGACATTTTAGACACCAATAACAATGTCCATCGTTTCCACTTTTGGAAATAAAGGGGAAAGTAAAACCCTTTTAAAAAATAGAACTAAGATGGTAATTGATATGGGAAGCATGGAAGCATTATTATCCCTACTTATATAAAAAAACTATTTGTCTCATTCTTAACTGAAGTCCTGGATTTCAAGGGATGACATATCAAGAAGAAAGGTTCTATTGTTGGTCCCATCACCAATAATATTGAGCCTCAATATAATTTTTTTGAAGAGTTAATATTTGAAGAGAAGGTTGAAAGGGTGATTGAGGGAAGATACATTTTAGTTGGACATGGACTCCATAGTTCTCTCGATAAAGAAAACAACTACTCAAATACCAAAGAAATAAAAAAACTCCCATTGAATCCATGAAGAAAATCTCAAGTTTATAGTCTAGCAATAGACCATACAACAAAAATAATTCACTCTTTTCCCCCATGGATTAGAGTGTGATTTACCAGTTCCTACTCGCAGGTTAGAGTGTGATCTACCCTTTCACAATTTCTAATGCGATTTAGTCATTTGTGCTTTCACTTGCAATTCCATATATGATTTACACTTTTTATCCTTCATATAATAGGTTGTAAGTTACTCATTTACTAATTTGGATTTGAATCTCCCTTCCCTTATTGGGGTGTGATTCCCTTCTTCTTTTGGACCGTGTTTAACTATTTCAGGGTTGGTATGTGATGGCCCTCCAATTTTGTAGCCCCAATTTATTTATTCACCATATCATATGCAATTTCATGTGCACTAATTGAGACGTGAATAAAAAATTTGAATGATAAATGGTTCTTCATTTAGGTATTCTTTGATTCCCTAACATAAACATGCTCCAAAAATATCAAAGCTTTGAACTGATAAACTGCATAAATTAAATTATATTTTAGTGTAAATTTGGGTTTTATCATGTAGCCTTTAAAAGGAAATTTATTGATGAAAACTTTGTCCTCTCAAAATTGGAGAAAGAATCATATTGTGGGTAATTTAGGGTCCTGATTGTGAAATTTGTTGATGTGACTAAATTCAACTCTTCCCCTTCGCAATTTGATGCTCACAACTTATTGAATTCACCCTTATTATCCTTTATGAGTACTTATGTATGAACAAGATCCCTATGGCATGCTCTAATACTAAACTTTTCAGTGATATGTTTTACATTTGAATTTGACTTCAAAGGCATGCAAGCCACTTACTAATTTATTGAATTTTTACTAATATGGTATAACAGTGTATGCAAGCCACTTACTAATTTATTGAATTTTTACTAATATGGTATAACAGTGTATTTGGTGAGTTTTATTGTAAGTGATGTAAACATGACAACTATTAAGAGGAGAAATTAAAATCCCAAAGAGGATATTTCTTCCATAGCTCCAGTACAATGGAAACACAATAGAAAATTAGAGATAACAATAAGGTTTGAGGGCCTGATTCTTGCAACCATCATCCTTTTCCATAGTTCATATGAACAAATATCCATGATGTACTAGCAAGCAACTCCATTTCCACTAGGAATTTATATTTTCATGAATGAAAAATATAACAATGACATAACAAATCACATTATATAGAATCTCTACTTACATTTTCCATTACCACTGCAACACTGGTTCCCTACCCAGATGACATTCAATGGTTGATACAAAGATCTAAT
>ML783854.1:382922-394982 GCA_009831015.1 Picea engelmannii | reverse complement strand
TTGGAGGTTTCCATGTTTCTCCAGTTATTCCTCATTGCTACTGATCGACATCCCCCTTTTAGGTACTACTTGTACACTCTAGGTCATATTTATCATCAAAACAATACTTGAACCAAGATATTCTAGAAAATATCTACACGTAGTACATCTAGGTCACTTGGATTACCCCCGTACCACCACCCCTAAGAGCATTATCCTTAAGATGGAATTCAATTTCAATAATTGTATGCAGTTGAGGGATTGCATTATTGTAAAATGTTGGAATATGACCAAGCTTTGGGTGTACGAAGATATGAAGAGGCCTATATCACTTCAAAATCTATAGCAATGAGACCCTATATTTCTTCTCAATTCCCCCCCTGCAATGGGTCAATCAAATTCAATGATTTTTTTGTAGAGTTCTAATTCTAGATCCCAAATAATATCACCGCGATATAGTAGACAAACTGATTCTAGAAGGTCCCGAAGTCGAACTTATTTGATATGGTGTTCTACACTCTAGGTCCATTCAGGTAGCTAGTGTTCCATTTGAAGTTTTCATCCCCTTGAAGTCTTATTTTAGGAGACACCAACCTTCTATATCCAGGGATCCTTCCAGAATTACACATCCAATCCTCCTCAACGCAAGGTATTCCCCTAATGACATCATCAGACAATGCATCAACCCCTTTGTTGTGATTGACGATGGGGAGCATTATTCTTACTCTTCCACCTTTCACTCTAGTTCCAACATGTCTTGAAGTCTGCATTTGTTGTTCAACATGGATTTGTATATTTTTATCTACATTACTTTTATTTATTACTATTATATAGTTATTTATTTATTTTCTTCCTTTTATTTTTTGGTAGAGTAGTGATATGAGTTTCTTTTGCACTCCCATTGTTTGTACTTTGATTCCAATTAACCTACTATTGTGGTCATTCATTAAATCTTAATAAAATTATCTACATAATGAAAGGATGCATCAATAAATACTTCTCCCATGAAGGAGATAGTGGGGCAAGTTTTGGGAAAGATCAAGATTGAGTATTCCTTTGTTGCAAAGCTTGATCCATTGACACTTTTACTGGCTAAATCTGAGGGACCCGAGGGATCAAAGGTTAAGTGTGGCATTGAAACTAGCCATGTGGTCATTCATTTTATTCCAAAATGGGTCAAGTAGGTCTTCCAAATATGGAAAAATACTCTTTAGTCCAAAATTGATACACCATTACTGTATAAGAACTTTTAATTGCAAGGAGAAGGCTCGAAGATATGGTAAATCACACTTAGTTTTATGAAGTATGGTAGCAAACATAGTGAGAAAAATTCTTGGTAATATGTGGAGTTTGAATGGATATGGAAATTGGGTTTTACCAAGGAAAGTTTTAATTCCAAAATCCATGAAAAGATGGAGGGCGTGATATAACAACGAACTATGTGCATTATGGGTAGCTATCTTTGGGTCTACAATCATTTTGCATGGTTATTCCTAGGTTCACTTTTGTTGCCACTTTTTAAAAATTCTGGTCATTGATAGCATCAAAGGCATGTCTTGATTTATTTAAGGCAATGCCACAAGGCATAACAAAGTATGGATAACATTTTACTATAGAGTCCACTATTCCAGGATATATTGAAGATGGGATACCATTTACTAATTGCGTTTGGAATTCATTTTGAGTTTGAACTCATGAACAACATAAGAAGGGTTCTAAGCATGTTTTATGTTATGGAGGACATTGTAAACGGGTTAAATAACTTTATACAACTCAATTATATTTACAATAGGAGGATTTTTTAACATGAGGAAACCCATTTGGAATTATTATAATATGATATATTTCAGGGATCAAGATATTAAATGGATTTATTATGTATGTCTTCAACAACCTTTTCCATGTCCTTTCTTTGTTCTTACACTTATGATGGCACTTGCAACATTAATTGCTATGAGGGGGATTTGCAAACCACACCTATAGGTTATTATGAGGGGGGTGTCAAACCACCCCAATAATCTGCTACAAGGGAGGTTTCAAACCACCCCTATACTAGCTTGTTATGTGGGATATTTGAAATTTCCCTCGTAAACTACTATGAAGGGGTTTCAAACTAACTCAATACCTTACTATGAGGGGGTTTCAAATTTCCTCTATAAGCTGTTATGAGGGGGGTTTCAAAACACCCCTATAAGTTTCTATGAGGGGGGCTTTAGAATACCGCTTACATTTCTACAAAGGAGGTTTTATACCACACAAATATGTTGATGTGAAGGTAGTTTATCTACAATTTCCTCATATATATATATATATTAGTTTTTGTTAATGTTGATCCATTCTTTGGATATCTGATGCACGTAATGCTGAATGTTCCATGTTATGATCGTTATATAGAAAATGAACCCAAACGTCATTCCCATAGCACCCTCATTGGACACATTGTTGGATAATCGATTTTCTGACGTCCATAGCCCTTAAGTTTTCTCTAGATCACCGACACAATGCAACGCCAGACACATAAAAACATCATCAGTATAACTGTGTTACCGTCAGACATCTGCCAGATATAACCAACAAATTTCTATCAGAGTACCGATACATGTTGGGCATCGTACTGTCGGATCACAACGTCATAATTCTTACTTTGTAGTTGTATTTGCGATTGTCGTTTGTGTCAGAATTTTGACGCTTAGATGTCAAAAATAATAGTAAATATGAATGATGTTTTGGTCCTTACAGCTGTCATTATACCGACCTGTGCCTGTCATATATCCAACGAATTTATTTTCATCGAAAAATGCAATGAAATTACATTGACGGATATGGTAGCCACGTTTGTTCGAAGTACTGATGAAAGGCCATCGACACACCAACGTACAACTGTCGGATTTTTTCATAATTCTAGTAGTGCCAAATCTTGTCAAGCCAAGGAGGATACAATACTTGCAGAGGATCCTTCATCTATAATACATCATTAAACTCCCATTGGATTAACTTTAACCCTAATCTAGAAAGGTGCATAAGAAGGAATAAAATAATCAACAAGATCATTCCAATAAAAGGAAACCATTCTTGGACTTGGAGGGAGCATACTCGAAGAGAGTGGATTTCCCCCTTGTTCAGGAGGTATTGAAATGGAAATTCTAAAGATAAAGTCAAAAGACACATCACTCCCCAAAATAATAATGGGATCAGCCTAAGGTTGCATCGATGAGATCACTTTTGTAGACTCGTCACTCTCCAAGAGAAGACTGGGATTGACCAAATATTACATCAGTACGACCACTTCCTCAACCGATGGTTGAATAGGATGTGGGACAAAACAATCAATAGATGCATCACTCCTCAAAAGAAGAGTGATACCAACCAAATATTTCATCGACATGACCACTTCATCAACCAATGCTTGAATAAATTGTTGGGAAACCAAATATGAATCAGAAAAAGAAGGGCCTTCAGAGGAGGACCACACTCTTGGTATCACGACAATAGTAGGGAGAAAATGATTAAGATGATATCCCTTGCAAATATTAAAATGGAACTTGGTCTTACGCCTTATTCATCTATGCTTCTTAGCCGTATCAATGCCCCCAAGATGACTTGTAGCGGCTAATGGGTTGCCCCCAACATGACTTGCAATGGCTAGGTGTTGATCTCCAACATGAATTGCATAGATTGGTGATGTTTTTTCCAATATGAATAGTAGTGACTAGACTCGTTCCCCCAACATGACTCACAGAGGTTGGAAAATTGACCCCAACATGACTAGAAAAAGTTGGTTTCGTGCTTCTAGCATAACTAGCAGAGGATGGTTGCTTACCTCCAACATGAATAGAAAAAAATGGTTGTATATCTCCAACATTACTCATAGAGGTTGGTGAAATAATTCCAGTATGAATTTTAGTGACTAGAATCCCCCCCTCGCCAACATGACTCACATAGGATGGAGAACGAATTCCAGTATGACTTGTAGTGACTGGAATTTTTATCCCAACATGACTTACAAAGGCTGGTTGCTTGTCTTCAACATGACTCACAAAGGTTGTTGACATAACTCTAATACGACTAGTAGATGTTAGTATCAGGTCTCCAACATGACTTGTAGAGGTTGGTGACTTGATGCTAATATGACTCACGGTGACTGAACTTTCTCTCCCAGCATGACTTGTAGAGGATGGTGGCACATCTCCAATGTGACTAGAAGAGGTTGGTGACCCACAAACTCTACATGATGTGTAATGTCACAATGAATTATTTTATTTATATAGAATCCTTACGGGTCAACATAGAAGTCCCTCCACAAGTCAACATCAAACTAGACTTTCCTTGTGGGTGTGAATCCCCAACACAATCCAAAAAATCCCATCACCAAACCCATGAATCCACCACTAAAATACAAGGGGCTTTTCACCAAATCAAAAGTGTGATGTGGTTCCCATTATGATTCCCACATTCCCAACACCTAGGGTCATGTGAGAATACCTTCCTGAAGCTAAAAAAATCAACAATCCCTCTTAGAGGGGAAGGTATTCTCACCACACTCCAAAAGTGGGAATGTCTCTTGATGCTACCAAAGAATAAACACTACCTCTTACCAAGGTATTCATTCCATCCTCCATCATTACCTGGAAGTAGCTTTGTCTTCTATCCTGGGAATACCTCTATCTCCCACATTGGATCCACTGCCACAACTACTCTCCAATCCACTTGATTGTCTGCCCCCTCTGTCACCATAGCAAAACCTGCTGAAAAAATGGATCCTCCATGGAGGGAACAAAAATCCAAGAAGACTCCTACCTCTGAACCTCCTGTATATCCTCCTCAAATCATGACACCCTCTTGTTAGTTCTCGAAATATGCCTCTCTCTCATTTGGACCTGAAGGTTGACTCTCATTGAGCGACTAGCTCCCTCTGAAGTCATACTCCTTTTGAATCCACTCACTCCCTCTGAAATCAGACTCCCTATGAGTCTGTACCATTGGTGGAGCTACCTACTCCCTCTAAATCTGCACTATTGGTGGAGCTTCCTGCCTCACACTGGTGGAACTACCTGTCTCACCACTAGTGGAGCTACCTTCTCCCTCCTCACCTGTCATCCATATCCTCCCTAGAAACTAATCGATTCCATATCCTATTAAACCCTAGCAATGCCTCTCATGCACATATCCCTTGCAAAAAAGGTTCCCAAGACCTGGGAATTCCTACCATCTCAACATCCAATAACACCTACCCATCCCAAAAGAATACTGCATAGCCCTACTCCTCAATCCATGAGGCCGAGAACACAATCCTAGAACCCATATCACTTTTTCCACTCACAGAAAACCCCTTGATTCAATCTGGAATACCACTGATCCATATCCTTGTACTACATGCTCGGTGCTCCTACCAAGCTCCTCATACATACCTAATTTAGATGTTGTGAAACTCACGAACAAATCTTGTGCTCCTATCATGTGTCGATGGTTCTCACTAGATAATAACCATGCAATCCACTAAGGTATGGATCTTGCTTCCCCAAGTCATGACCATCCAATGAACTTCTACCCAAGTCCATCATCCAAGTCACTAAAATCTCTTCGTGTTTTCACATGCTACCACTGATCCTGTGTCCTGATATGAACAATTTGAAGCTATGGTATGAAACTTAGTCTAGTCCATTCCAAACGTCTGTAAATCATCTCTATAGTGTCCTCATGCTCCTGGGTCAAATAACTCATACATCGTCATACCTTGACAATGTGCAACACTCTGGCCCAATGTAGACTCTATCTTATCAACCTGTGATACACATGAAACTATCTCATCCATGCCAAAGCATCTGAGTTGCACCCATCACAACTCACTATGACAAGACACCAGAAGTCCATCCACAGGGTTGTAAATCTATCGCACAACATACTTCTATGATTTGGTCTCTCTATAAATCCACTAGAACTCACAACCTACCATACCATCGAGATACAATAGTCCACAACTCCTCATCTGGACGATGTTCTCCATATCTCAAACCAGAGACCATATAACTTGTTGCCACCTACAACTATCATTGCATCACTGTAGCTCCCTCTTAGAGATAACTCCTTAGCTCTCTTAAATCTGTCATCTATGACCTTCCCATAACAATAACAAGAACAAGAACAACACTCCTCCAGTATTGTAGCCAAAGATGTGTCTCAAGATGATCCCATTCTCTGAAACCATGTCAATTTTCACGTGGAACTCTATGTGATTAATTTCAAATATGAGAATTGCTTCCTATTGATCTAATGGTAAAACCATGGTTGTTATCAATGAAAAGTTTTACACTTAAAATGATTGACTAAAAACATATGCAGTGGAAACACAAAGATTAGAAATGAACCATCAATACACATGAGGCATAATTTCAGTTGTGTAATCTTATTAAAATTAGAAATCTTGAGGGAAAAATCATCCCTCCTAGCCAATACAATATCGCCAAAATCTAAGGACAACATTGTCCTCCAAAATCACCAAAATTGAGAACAACCTTATTCTCCAATAACCATACAATTTAGAAAACCAAACCTCAACAATATTTTGGAAATCTCTTGTTCCCACGAAGCTATTGTAGACCACTTGTACGACATGCTCACGTCACCTATCAACCTATATGGATATGTCCCCACCCTGAAATCAAATACGCGATTCCCCTCTTGCAACCTACGTATATACATAGTTCATCTTCTTGTGCAAAACGTAAATACACGATTCACCTTTCCCGTGACATGCATATATATGTAATTCGTCACACCTGTGATCGACAAATATATGCAATTTGTCACAGCTGTGACTTTTGTATCTATCTGATTCATCACACATGTGACCTATATATATACATGATTTATTCCACTGCAAACTATGTATTGTACAAAACAAATTTCTCCACACATGCAACCTTCTTCACTTCTCTCTCTTAGGACAAATTCCCCACCTTAGAGACTTTCCCTTTGCTAATATCACCAAGCCTCCTAGCACACGTGTAGACTCACTTATTCTAGCTCCATCATGTCTCCACACAGTCTACATGATGTGTAATGTCACAATGACCTCTCTTATTTATACATAATTCTTAGGGGTCAACATGGAAGCCCCTCCACAAGTCAACATCAAACTAGGCTTTCCTTGTGGGTGTCAAGCCCCAACACAAGCCCACAAAGCCCATCACCAAACCCATGAATTCCTCCACTCAAATTCAATGGGGTTTTCACCAAACTGAAAGTGTGAGGTGGTGCCCATGATGATTCCCACATGCCCAACGCCTAGTTTCATGTGAGAATACCTGCCTGAAGCTATAAAAATCAACACCTATCTATGAAAAAACCATAAGGGAATTATGTATTAAGAAACCTGGGATAAAAGGGAAAGACCCCTCTACAATTCGATTTATAGGCCAATTAGCTGAACTAATGTATGGAAAATCTATAATGGAGAAATATCTTGATCCTGGAAACCCTGTAGTCATTGTTTACATCAACAATGTCCCCATAGGATATACTCTAATTGACTTGGCGGCAACAATAAATGTTATGAATGTTATAAATATGGAGATGTTACAATTGGATGATCTCTGACGCACACCCATAGTTCTTGAGCTAGCTGATAGATCTCGAATTAAGCCTACTGATGTTTTAAACGATGTAATTATCACCCTAGACTCATGGGAATACCCCGTGGACTTCTTGGTTATTCATCCCAAGACTACCATGGAGGGTCATCACTTGATTCTCGAGAGACCTTTGTTAGCTATGCCTAATGCCTTCATTGGCTGCAGATCCAAGGAAATGACTATATCAAATGGGGCATCTATGAAGAAACTTATGCTCTATCCGCCTGCAAAACTAGTAGTAGAATATTCCTTGTGGATAGACTATCCATACAAATATGAAGAAATCACACAACCCCTCTTAACCATTGAAAAATCTAGGGGGTTGAAAGAACAAACTAAAGATAATTTTCTAAATCAATTCCACTCCACCATAGATGATGTACAATATCATGAATCAACCTCTCCATATGATCTCATCTTTAGTAATTGTTTGTCAGGAAAATTGTGATTTTTCAAGTTCATCATCCCTTCCTGTGTCAACCATCAAAGAAAGTTCTGACCCTTATAGTATTCTTTTTGAGATAAGACTAGGTAAAATTTTTAACATTAACTCTCAACTGGACCAAAATCAAAAGGATCAATTAATTCGAGTGCTACAAGAAAAATATGGTGCATTTGCATGGTATTACAAAGACATGTGTGTCATTCCCCCTGATACATGCATACACCATATCTATACTCAAGAGAATGCTATACCTATTTGGCATCCATAATACCGCATGAACCCCACTCTAAAAGATATTATGAAAGAAGAACTCCAAAAATTATTGAATGCCATTTTTATATACCCAATCTCCAATAGCAAGTGGGTTTCACCATTTGTGATTGTGCCCAAGATAAATGGTAAATGGAGAATATGTTTTGATTTTTGGGAACTTAATAAGGAAACCTTAAGAGACTACTTCCCACTACCATTTATTGATAAATTATTGGATACTTTGTTAGGAAAATAATACTTTTCTTTCCTAGATGGTTTTAGCAGGTATAATCAAATTCAGATTGCACCAGAAGACCAAGAAAACACCACATTCACATGTCTGTGGGGAACATTGACTATAGAGTTTGTATTGAATACTTTGTTAGGAAAATAGTACTTTTATTTCCAAGATGGTTTTAGCGGGCATAATCAAATTCAGATTGCACCAGAAGACCAAGAAAACACCACATTCACATTCCTGTGGAGAACTCCAAAAATGATTGAATGCCAATTTTATACACCCAATATCCGATAGCATGTGGGTTTCACCATTTGTGATTGTGCCCAAGAAAAATGGTAAATGGAGAATATGTTTTGATTTTCGGGAACTTAATAAGGAAACCTTGAGAGACTACTTCCCACTACCACTTATCGATCAAGTATTGGATACTTTGTTAGGAAAATAATACTTTTTTTTCCTAGATGGTTTTAGTGGGTATAATACAATTCAGATTGCACTAGAAGGACAAGAAAACACCTCATTCACATGCATGTGGGGAACATTTCCTATATATTTTTCCATTTGGTTTATGCAATTCCCCCACCATATTCCAAAGGGAAGTATTAGTTATTTTTTTTTATTTGATTGATGAATGTGTAGAAATTTATATGGATGACTTTTTTTTTTATCTATGATGATACTTTTAAAGAGGCACTTGATAATATGGAACGAGTCTTGATTATATGTCGGGAGGCTTACCTTGCCTTAAGCAATGAAAAATGTAGAATGTTATCTAAAGAAGGAATTCTTCTCTATCATCACATTTCTAGTGTAGGTATCAAAGTGGACCCAACCAAAATCGAAGTCATCATGGACCTCCCAACACCACAATACAAAACGCGTAACAGGTTTTTTGGGTCATTCCCATTATTATAAGAGATTAATGGAAAAATTTACAAACATTGCAACACCAATGTTCAAATTACTTTTTAAGGATATTGATTTTGTATGGGATTCACAATGTCAAAATGCCTTTGAGGACTTAAAGGAAAAACTCTGCACAACATAAGTACTTAGTGGACCAAATAGGTCCCTTCCTTTTAAAATTAGTACAGATGCTTCAGACACAATACTCCAAGGTGTTTTAGGGAAAAAAGAAGATCAATTATGCTATGCCATATATTTCATAAGAAAAAACTTGACACTAGCCGAGCACGATTATACCATCATTGAAAAGGAATTCCTAAATGTTGCGTATCCCATAAACAAATTCAAACACTATATAACATGTTACAAAGTCTTTATTCACACATACCACTCTTCCATTAAATTATTAGTGAATAAAGCAATCACCAATGGTAGAATCACTAGATGGTTGTTATTACTAAAGGAGTTTAACATCACTATAGTAGATAGGCCCGAGAAGGAAAATCTCATTGCATATTTCCTCTCTAGAATCTCGAACGAAAGTGAAAATGGTCGTGTAGTTGATAGTTTCCTCGATGAACATCTATTTTCTATTTTCTATTTATACTAACTCTCCATGGTTTGCAGATATAGCAAATTATTTGTCCATATAGAAATTTCTGCAACACCTTTCTCTATGGGAAGATAAAAAATTTTCCAAGATCAGTGCCAACTGTTCATGGATTGGAGGTGACCTCTTCCGTACTGGACCGAATCTGATTATTATAATATGTGTACATGAATATGAGTTGTTCAATAATTTGCGGGCCTGCCATGATGGTCCATGTGGGGGACACTTTGGTGACAAAATAATTACCTACAAAGTAATTCATCATGGGTACTATTGGAAAACACTCTTCAAGGATTCTAAAAGATAAGTAAAGAGTTGTGACAACTGCCAAAGGCTGGGGAAAGAAGTACAAGCTGACGAAATGCCCCTACACAGGTATTGATTTATCCTTTCAAAATATGGGCTTTGGACTTCGTAGGACTAATCCCTCCTGCATCAAAAGAAGAAAAGGTATATATTAGTGTGTATAGATTATGTAACCAAATGGGTAGAAGAAAAATATCTACATCAAGATAGTGAAAAATAAATTGTTGATTTTATTTATGAAGATATTTATACCTGTTTTGGTGTTCCAAGATAAATTGTGACAGATCAGGGAGTGCTATTCATGTCAAAATTGATGCAATCCATTACTCAACAATATAAGATAAATAATCACAAATATTCTCCATACCATCCACATTCTAACATATAGGTAGAGTCTACAAACAAAGTGTTGGAGGCCATTCTAACTAAGACCATACAATTTCATCGTAAGTAATAGGAAGATAGACTTGTGGAGGCACTTTGGGCCTACAAGACCTCAAGGAGAAGAGCCACTGGGCTCATGCCCTATGAGTAAGTATATGGAAGTAGGTTCTCCTGCCCATTAAATTACAAATAAGGACTTTCATAACAAAATTGTAGTTGGGTTTAGAATTGACAAAGGGTTAGAAGCAAAGGGTGGCACAACTGAATGAGTTGGATGAAATCTAATGAGACACCATCCAACATACCATTCTTGTTCAAGAACAGTGGTCCAGGTGGCATGAAAAATTCATTAGAATGAAGGTCTTCAAACCTGATGATTGAGCTCTCTTGATCTTCAATTCTAGATTCAATAACTTCAGGGGTAGTCTCTCCACACGATCGCTGGGACCATATGAGGTCGATATTGTATTTGATAATGGCTCTATGAGAATGAAAACAATAGATACAAATCATATCTCCCTTATGGTGAATGGCTATTGGTTAACATTATACCATAAATCCTTGTCCAAGGAATTTTTTTTTCAAGATATGTTACAATGGTCAGAGATGGAGGTCGTGAATAGGGGGTCTCCTTCCCCCTCTCTAACCTCTACTTGAGTTTTCTCCCAAATTTCTGGGTGTGTATATATGCATATGTAAAGGGAAAAAAAAGAAAAAAACTAATACAAAAAAAATAGAATAAAATAGAAATTAAAGAAAACAATTAGTCTAGTTATGAAAATCAACTTGTTGGAATAACTAGACATGGACTTACTTGATAACCATGTTGCTAGCAGACAATTCCACAATACAATTTGGGATATAGTTGTTGACTCTACCTTATATTCTTAATATCATTCTGTTACTCTTGTGTTAGATGATGGGTGTTCCATTAAGGCCCTCCTTCTAACAAATTCCTCCCCATCGACCCCAACTTCTTATATAGGGTTATATTTAGAGACGTTTTATGGTACCTAGGGGCTTTCATAGATCAATGGCAGGTTCTCTCATTGGAACCAGTGGGGATTTCTCAATTCTCCATTTTTTTAAGATCTTGAAGGTGGACCGACCTAAGCTCATCTATTTGTACCTCGCAATATGTACCAAGGCACCTCGACCCTCATCGAAATCAATGGTGAGTAGTCCCACATTGGTTAACAACATTCATCATTGGCTAGTAATCCAATGATTTTTTTCTATGTTTGACTTCAACAAATTCATTCACATAGATAGATGTTATGACCCAAGGGGGGATATATATTGATAA